>JAAAKG020193262.1:0-24393 GCA_010014905.2 Druon quercuslanigerum
ATCGTATCATTTAAAGTGTCCCAGAAGGCGTCTTTTACTTCTCTGGGATCACTATCAACTGGCGCGTAACATGCTATACCCCGAATCTCACTAACACTTCTTGAAATAATAATTTGAAAGACCCTTGTGTCTAAAAATGGTTTTGGATTATAACTAATTTATATAAGAAAAAATGCATAATTTCAATATTTCACTTTGGCGCAACAATATTCATGGAAAATCATCAATTAAAAATATACTCTGGTGACTATTTCATCTTCCATTGCTCCGCAGATGTTACTTTCTCAAAAATACATTCTTAATAAAATGGCGTTAGATATTGCATTTTTTAAATACTTTATTTCTGGTGTACTCATGGTCCGAAATTGTTCTATTAGCAACAAAAGAACACAAAATGTCCAGACAAACTAAAATAGCGATTGCTGTATCATTAACACACATATCTTGTTGAATTCCATATGTGACATATTTTATAATGACCAGTTATAATAATGTATTGCTTGGTAACGCTCATTTAATACAATAACATGATGTACATTTTACGAAATCATGACGAATACAGTTTATGAAGCCTACAATAACAATGAATCAACAAAAGTTTTGTGTTCTCATGTAGTTTGCATAGTCTTATTGAACAAATGTATATTTTTATAATTTCCTGCACGCAGTTTTTCAACTCGTACCAGAAGAGGGTTGGAGTAGAGTATATAAACTCTAATAAGGCTCCACCATATTTATTAGTACTACTGTTAAGCAAACTCTTCAATAATACTCTTGTCATTTTCTTCTTTGTCTGGAGAAATGCAGACCATTTCTACGCTGGTCTTCACCTTCGTAGTCATCTATAATTTTATTGGTGAATATAATTATAATAATTATTTTCTTCTAATATCTATATATCTTTTGATGTAGTTTTCAGATTTCTGAAAATAACAATTTGTTCATTCAATTCGCATCCTATCCTAATTGCTACATTTTTATCCAAACTCTACCCAGATTTGTCCGGAATAAGTATGCATGAAATCGGATCGTACCGGTCCAGCTTTAATGATTTTACCGCAATTATAAACAATTATAATGAATCATTGTTTTGAAATATAGGAGTTCAAAGGTAATTTTGAGCAAACAACGGAGTTTTAAAAAAATTTCCTATTTTGCAAAACTGGTGTAGACCAGTGGAATATGATAACAGTTTAGAATATGAATAAGAAAAATTTAACTTCTCCTGGGCGAAAACACTTGGTCCAACGTTTCTTTCATTCTTGCAAACAATTCTGCATGTCCTCCTTTGTCAGTCCCTTTTAGAGCTTTGTCGTTTCTCGTTTTATTTTATTACCATCCGCTAGATCTTCACTTCACCTAATATTTTTTACTCTGAAGAACAGGTAGAAGTAGCAGGGTGTCTCACTTTGACTGAGGACTCGTGAAGCTTCCCTCTAGATACTGCACAGCAGTAGAAGCTTATAGAGCTGTCCCAAAGGAAAAAAAGCTCAGTCCATGAACTTTTTCTCCACACTTCTTATTAAGGTTCCGATCAATTTTCCCTGCATTTAGTGCAGCCCTTATTGGACAAACTGATATAGGCGACACTCTACTTATCTAAAAGTTTATGCAAAGAATAACCACTTAGAAAAAACTGATCAGGGACTGATTTGCCTTCTTTGATGAATCGTTCGACAAAACAGTTTAAATAATGAAAAAATATATATCATTTTTGAAAGTGGGTCAAAATAGCAAATATCAAATATAACTATAGTTGTAATAAATTGGAACGTCAAGATAAGAAATAAGGTAAACAGATTATTTATCAAATATGAGCTGAGAATTATTTAAGAAGCAAATATGAAATAATGTTTGCTTATCCCTGCCTAGGCTGATTTGACCCCCACTTAGAATCCTAAAAAGAGTGACTAATGAGCGTTATCCTCCAACAATCAAACTATAGTTTACGTTTAATTGATATCAGCTTTAAGTATGTTCTAGGTATACAGTCTAGTTTAAAATTACTCATTCTTTAACTAGATTTATAAAACCTATAGGAAATCCAGATGATCGTATGATACTCGGCAGCTTCATAATTGAAAAATTTAATCTATTTCTTGTTGCAGAAATAAGCATACAGTCCGGGGGTGTATCTGGGTCCAGCTCCGGGTCCAAACCCAGGTCCAGGTTGCCTGTTCCTACTAAGCCTTCTCCTCGTACAAGTCGTACATTACTACCAGGTAAAAAATTCATGCAAAAACAAATTTAAAATATCGTAAATCAAGTTAGATAACGCGCATGTTATCTCGGTGAGCCATAAAAGACTTTTTCGTGACATGAAAAAGTCCTAGTTAGATAACTTTCTTAAAGACTGCAAATTTTTTTCATTTCAATAAATTAAAACTAACAATTTCCAGTAATTATTCATTGCAATAATCGAATTACAAGTGTCCTAAAATTAAAATATAGAAACTGCTAATGGTAATACATTCATAGGAAAAAAAATTTATCTTAAAGTTTAAGTTCAGCTTAAGTTTATAAGCGGACGCGAAGCTATAAAGCACAGTGCGTCACGCCCTTAACTATTCGCTGTGAGTAGTTTATCCCAGACCTCTTGGTAAAATTCCTAATTACACCCGTGGAGGCTAAGTGCAACTTGTTCCACGATATATCTCTGGACCAGCTTCTCCAACGTGTTTAGGATGAAAAACGTGATGCTGAGCTGCTAGAAATCTGTTGCAGTAGTGTAACCCAACTTCCCAGATCTGGAAATAAAGGCCACTTCGCTATGCTTCCATCTCCATGGCACCTGTTTTAGGGCAATTCTTGTCCTAAATAGTCTCAGCACTGGAGACTCGACGAATGCCATGCCTTTTTGTAAGAGCGCTGGACTATAGCCATCCGTCCCTGGTGATTTGAGGGAATAGAAGCACCCTACGGCCTATTCCACATTCTGTTTATCAACGACCTTGGCGGTGAAATTACAATCAGCCTTCTGGCTTTGCTTCTTAATCTTCGGCAAACTCACCATTATCGAGCCATATGAGCCCAATGCGAGCTACTGGATTTTTTGCAAGGATCTTTGGGGCCTCGCTGTTTCCGAAATAATCTTTGGTCCCTTGTAGAAACACTTCCAATCATACTGCTTATACACTTTATATTTTTAATGTATTTCAACTGGGCCTTCTTATAGATGTCCTAGTCTGAAGGCAATTCAGTTTGGTGTGCATTGTTGCAGAATGCTTGAGTCTTTTTACGAAATTTTACAAAGTGGATGTTTTACTATTCTGCTCCTTCCTTTGACTTAATTGTCTTTTAAGGGCAATTGTTTTAATATAATGTAGTGAGAGTCCTTCACAGAAAATCTTTGGCGTGCTCTAACTCATCTATGGTACCACTGCTTTTCCAAGGATTACCCTGAACAAGATATATTTATGGTCCGAGAACGACTCCTCATCGGAGACTTTCCAGCCCACTACTTTGCTCCTTAGTGTATGCGAGCATAGATTGAAATCTTCAACCTCACTTCTGTTTTTAATCTTGAATGTGGGAGTATCAGCTTGATTTAGAAAATCTAGCTGAGTGACCGCTAGGTATTCGATTAAATATCTCCCTCTGTCATTGATGTTTGTGCTTCCCCTGGTATTTACCAACTAGAGCCTCCACCTCTCTGGGAGGCGGAGTTTCTTAGCATAGGCCAGGAAATAAGCCGAGGGGATAAGCACCTCTAGCCTTTTCCCACCTCTGCCCCTGAGTCTCACCTTGATCACGTTGAGATCCCTGGAGCAGGGCTTAGGCTCCAAGATGACATCCATACCCTTAACGGCTATGCAGGCCCTTGTTGTCTTATCGCACGATCCCTCGTGTATAGAGGCAAATCCTGCAAAACGACTAATCCATTCCCTTTATAATCAGGTTTCTTAAATTAGGGTAATCCCTGCCTGCACCGTAGACAAATACGTTTTATAATTTTTTATAAATTTTTTCTGTATCATTGAGTTACCTGTCTCAGCTATTATAGAATAATTCGGGAGTCTACTATAGTCCATCCTTCTTCTGTCCGTAGACCGAGCACGAGTAGTCATCTCAGATGATGCTGCAATATCTGAGATCCCTTGTGAGGAGTCTCGGTTGATTTTTGAATGGTCTTGGTTGGTTTTGGCACTGTGCAAGCTCTTAATGTCTGCGCAACGAGAAAGCTCTCTAAACTTGTCAGTGCAGAGCCTAGCTTGTAGGGAAAGGGTCCATATACTATGGTATTTGACCTGGTCTCCTCAAATCTTCGTTAAACAACCTCCTCTATGACCCTGACGTATCCATCTCGACTTGGGCGCATAACTCGCGTCCTTAATATTCCAGGGGGCGTTGCCATTGCCCCATGGAAGGCTTGATCCTTCGTTTAGGTTTTGCAGACTCGAGTCTATCAATTCCTTGGAGCAGCCACACTTCGCGATGCAGTCTCCCTGGAAATTTTGTCCACGCTTTTTGGTGAAGTTGTGAGCAATTTCCCTACGTCTAGTGTGGCTCTGATCTAATAAACTGATACATTTAACACTTATCTTATACAAACGTTTTTGCAGATTATAAGCATACTTAGGAAAAACTCTTCGGGGACTACTTTTTGGTCAATAAATAAAATAGTACAAAACAATTTAAAATAGTGAAAAAATATATGTCAGACTTTATTTTACGTATAATACATATAATTATAATTTAGGTATACAGTCAACCACAAAAGTACTGCATCTTCATCTTAATTTATAAAATCGATAGAAAAGCCAGTTGGTGGTATTTTATTCGACAGCTTTATAATTAGATAAACAAATCTATCTTTTTTTATACAATTAGGAATACAGGTTAGGGCCGAATCCGGGTCCGGGTCCAGTTCCAGTTCTACGTTGTCTGTTCCTGCCAGGTCTTCTCTTCGTACAAACTGTACATTATTACCAGGTAAAGTTCATGCAGAAGCACCTAAAATATATAAAATAAGCTAAAAATATAAATTTGGTACAAAGCAGTTAAATTAATAGTTTAATAATAGTTGAACTTTTACCTCAAAAAGAAGAATATTGTAAAAAATTTGCATTTTTAACCAAAAAGACTGACTTTCAACAAAATTGTTGAATTTTAAACACAATAATAAAATAAACTTCAACTTGAGTTTATCGAAAATTCCCTGGCTCTTTCAGCTTTTTCCTGAAATTATCTCACTTTTGGTTGCAAGTTTAATTATCTTGTTAAAAATTAAAAATTTCAACTAAAGATGTAACTATTCTATTTTTTCTTGAAAAATGATCGTCGTTTTTTTTCTTGCTTAGTCGATATTATTTTCTAGAGAATTATCATTGCTCATAAAAAATGAATGTATTTTCAAGCAATAATACTTTTGTAATTAGAAATAATTTCTAGTTTTGTAAGGAAAAAGAAATAGAAATATCAATTGAGATAAAACTAGATTCATAAGCGTCTCAGCACATCGCCACGTGTCCAAAAATTGTCCAAATTATCAGGACCCCGCACCAGAGAGAGAGAGAGAGAGAGAGAGAGAGAGAGAGAGAGAGAGAGAGAGAGAGAGAATTTTCCAAAATTACTCAAATTAGAATTATACAGCAAAAAATTTTAATATATTTTAAATTTGACGTTAAATTTTACATTCCGCCCTACAACCACGTTTATTTCATGCCAAACCTTCGCCACGAATTCACGCCAGCGATCCTCCTACTTTTTCTCCCCTATTCTCTATTCCTCAAATTGACGCATTTCCTGTTGTAGACACTACTTAAGTCGTTGACTCACCATTTTAAAATAACACTTATACGAGAAGACATACGTTGAGAATATTGTATACAAGACTGTAAATAACATTTTTCTTAATCATACCAAGAGGTGATTTTAATTTTCTTCTGAAATCACTTCTGACGGGTTGAAAAACTATTTCCAGTAAAAAAATTTATGAGTGATATTTTGGACAAATTAAAACGTGTACAAGCCTCTTCGTACATGCCGTAGTTGTGACATTCTTAGAATGCACCATTTTTTGGTTTCCTTACAACATCTCGCAGTTCAAATTGGCCCAGTTTTTTCCGGCAACATTAAGAAGATCTTGAAGAAAACTCATACTGGTCTGGAAGTAAACTCTTTAAATGTAAAAGGCTTAAGCTATAATTTCTGCCTAGTAAACTGTAGGAAATGTGCCCAGTGCTACTTAGTCTTCTTAGTCTTTGGTTCCTTCCCATATATTTCAGCCCCTATTGCCAAGGCTTGCTAGTTCTTTAATAGTACTGATTATTTCAGACCTTAGCAAACAGACCTTTAATGCATATGCTATTATGTGTCTGATTATCATTTTAAACAACAGTGTTTCCTATTTGCGCATCTGCATGCCCAAAAAGCCACCTTATCTTTTTTTTTTAAATTGCACCAAAATGGAACTTCAGGGTTAATTTAGAATAAAATATTAGTCCTAAATAATTCGTTGACTCTGAAAATTCTACATCACTCCGTAGAACATGATATTTTCAATTTCACGAAGCCTTCTTCTTCTGGTAAAGTGCATGAGTTCCGCCTATTCAGGGTCGACGGACAAACAATGATACCGAACCATTGCTCTACTATGTTGAGCGTTGACTGCATGAGTTCTAATAAGGTGTTCTGATGCTTCCCTGTTACCAGGGACGCCAGGTCATCTGCATAGCTTAGAGTGTAAAATTCCGATTCGTTTAAAATACGAATCAGGTCAACAAAGACAAGCGCCCACTGGCAACTTTGTCTTTCTAGAAACGCTGTGATTATTACTTCACCTTTTTGCATCGAGAGACAAATTGATGACGATGGAGAGGGTTTTCCGTTCGAATTTGATCTTTCCATCAAAGTCCACTCATTTTTCTAGCGTTTTCAGTATGAACTAGATCAATCTAATCGTCTAAAGGATTTTGCCTCATAGTAGGTATTCTTACCCGGCTTTCGAATGAGGATAGCCTGAATCTTTTTTTATGCCTCCTTCCAATTTCTGTTCTTAGGCCTCTTAAAAAGGCGTCAAATGAACTTTTTTCAGGTTCTCCAGTCGAGGATTCCGTCGAGGATACTTTTTTGTAAGATTTCACAGCGAATTCTATATCATTAATAGATTTGATTCTGCCCGATATAGCACCCAGAAACTGTTGAGATCCTCCCTAAAAGTATCCTGTTTAGCTGTTTCAGGGGTTCTGTACCTTCAAACATTAAACTCTTGAACATTTCGCTAATACCTATCCAACATAAGGTCATATCAATTACCACGTGAGATCTAGATTTAGCAAAGATAGTTGTATTACCCAAATCCAATAAAGTTATATTAATACTTAAGAGGTAATCTAATATTGACTCATTAATGTGATCGGTGTCCTTACTATCCCTGGTCGAATATTGTGCATTGAAATCACCTCCAACGAGCAACAGCCATCCTTGAACGCAACAGTCAACCAGATTTCGCCATTTCTTAGACGGTGAGTCCTAGGAGTCAAATTGTAGAAATGTGGAGTATATAACAATAGGTTAGCGACCGCCTCCTAAATGGTGATCAATCTTAATTCCCACAAAATCTCTAGAAAAGAATCATGGTAATCCAAAAATATTAATACAGACACTGACGTGAAGTGCTACCCTAGGTGTTTCACAGAACTATCATAAAGGACTGGTATGCTCTGGGTAACTAATCCTCTAAATTTCACCTTATAAGCCCAAGGTTTTTATTATAAGGCAAAATACATTTGTTTCGCTGTCGAATCTCTGCTTAAGATAACAGACGTTTGTTTAGCTTTGTGAAAGTTTATCTGGATAAAATCCAGACTGTGGAGGGCGGATATCTATTGTTCATTTGAATTTCTAGTTGTTTCTTCCACCTTTTCCGAAAACAAATTCGGAGCTCTTTAGTTTTTAAAATGAATTTCATATTGATCCTCTTTAACCCATGGCGAGGCCTGTATTCGATCTTGTTGAGTCTCTCGGCCTTTCCTACCTCTGCAGTTATGACAAGTTGGAAAGCTTGACTACCCCCTTGACATCGATAACCTTTTATCCTGCCGTTTTCATAGTTGGGTATTGGATTGTTATTCTTTTGAGTACTACTGTTGGTTCTACAGATATACTAGGAGTCCGAATCACCAGCTTTACTGCATTGGGGAGGTATTGGTTACATCATTGTGACCTCGGCAAGTGTACTCGGCCTGCGTATTCAGATTTTGCGAATGCACATATAAGTTGTTGTTGTAAAATTGATTTGAAAAAATGTTCCGCGATGAGTCCAAATTTTCATTCTTCTACTTATTCTTTCAGATAATTAGTGCAGGGGGAGATCTTTCTGTATGAGAAAACCAATCCTGACACTGGCATTCTAGGAAAATAGCTCTAAACAAATTTTGCACCTCAAAACAATGCATAAAAGACTTGTTCTAAATGAGAAAAAGTCTTTAGATGTGCTCATTTTTCACGTCATTTCTGTTTCGATTGAAGCAATTTTTAAGTGGAAAAATGTGGTGAGAGTAATTTTCCTAGAATACCAGCATCAGAGTTGGTTTTCTCATACCAAAAAATCTCCTCCTACTCGTCAGATTATTTTTTCAAATCGATTTTACAAAAAAAAATTACCTTCATTCGCAAAATCTGATTATGCAGGGTGAATGCACTTGCCCTGTTCCCCTTGGTAAAATTTTCATGAATGTTTGGGATACTTCGGTCAAATAGATGACGATAAAAGTATCATTTTTGATGCAGCAGTTTTTAAATCTTGAGATGACTTCCCCAAGTTGCACCCCAACGATTTTCTTCTCTAATTCCTTTTCGATCCCCTCAGTCTGATTGTCATCGAGTTAGGTTATAGCGTACCCCTCGGCGGCTATATCCACTTTCAGATGACTTTGAAGAGCCTAACTGTTTGAGTCTATTGAACCTCAACTTCTTTCCTATCTCGTCGTCTTTATGCCGTTTGGTTTGACCCTCCGTTATTAGTATTTGTTACTGCCTTATAGTGTTTTTTCTTTTTAATTTTTTTTTTAATAACCCATTTTGTTCTTATGAGTAACTAGTGAAATATTTGATCAAACTCTAAAGATCCCCACTTATACAGATATAAGCCAATTTGACTCTAAGAGTTCGCCCGGTATCCCAGAGACACCATACAGGTCACTACATCCTGGTAACATTTAGTCCTCGAAACTGTAGTTAGTGTCTTGGCTTAGGCAGCTGTTTCACGAATCGAGACCCACACGATTTTCGTTTCTTAGTCGAATTCACACTGATAATTCCATCCTACTAATTCCGAGATCTTACCTGTCAGGGCCCTCCGCGTTGCGTCTTCCGGGCAGACCCTCCAAGCCTCCATGCATTTTCTTTTAATTGAGTTTTCGGCTAATTTTGGTGAGAAGTACATCTTGTCGATGAAAGAAATGTGTATCTTAGAAATTCTGACTTTCAGATTCAGTTTCTGACTTCAGACTTTTTGTTAGAATAAATGATGAAAATAAATGAGAGTTTAGTATAATATCGTTTCAAAATAGGGAAAACAGGGTTTGCTGAAAATAACTTCCTCCACCAAAAGATTTAGCCTTAAGAAGGACGAACTAAATAAACAAATTAAATACACTTTAATTCGAAAACACACGTACAATTAACTAAACCCCACGGCTAACTTACATTATGGAATACTTCGCAAATATCTCGGCAAAGCGGCGTCGTAACTCAGAATAATAAAATTGAGTGTATTTAGATGTAATATGTTATAAATTGTATTAATTGAATTAAATCTTATTACTTTAATGTATAAATTTCGTTGAAAAGAATTCCTTCTTTTTTAAATCCCATAGCAAATAAATGAAATGAAAATAGAAACAGTTAAATTTCATTTAAAATTTTGTGAAACATAACCTTTTGGTTCGATTAGAAAATGGCAGAAACAATCAAGGAGCATTCTCAAAAAAAAACTATATGAAAAATCAAAAATAATGATTTCATAGTTTGCTATGCGTCTCAGGTTTTAGAGATTAGGATATTTGCTATTTTTCTTATTCAAAATATTTTTCGAAAAGTCAGTATAAAGAATATCACTTTTTCATAGTGCTAATTCTTGAAATGGAGATTCATAATATTTTGTATTCAGAATACTACTTTGTCGTCTTCGTGTTTCAAATACTCGTATGATAATATTAAACTTCGGTACTGTAATACGAATAAGTGTAATAAAACCTCAGTATTCCCTATCTTGGGACGATTTTATGCCAAATTATAATTCATTTTTTTCTTTTGCAACTTTCACAAACTTAAGCCAACACGTTACTGTCTTAAAAAAGGGTTACAAATGTGAGGCAATTGCATTCTTATGTTAAACTTTTTCTTTCTTAAATTTCTTATTTCTATAAACTTCTGTTAATAAACAATTACTGCCTTAAACAAATGAATATACTTTCATTAAACAATAAGTAATTTTCCACCACCGAATTAGTCAGTATTTAGAAACATCGAATAAGTAGTTCTCTGCTAATCATCAGCGATTGACTTCTCTCTGATTGCATTAGTAAAATTTACCTAACATAGATTTATAGAAAAGGTCACGGAAGATTGAAAACCTACCATTGTTCACCTAAGACGTCAGGAATTTATCCGACTATATGATCCTTATGTAACTCCAAATAGAAATAGTGAAAATTTTTCTTCCGTACCAAGAATTAAAAATTGATTACTTTTTACCTAATTGTTATTCCAACTAGCTTCACCGGGCCATCAGCGTTCTATTGGATATTCCAGTGCTTTTTCTCATCATAACGAACCATTTTCGTCTAGATGTCCGCAAACACCTCGAGTATCAAATCGGAACCAGGTAAAAAAATTTTCTTTTGATTATCAGTAAACGTCCTTATGTACAAAATACCTAATTTTGAAAAGACTTTCTTCTATGGTCGGAAGAATCCAAGACCATTAAAGATTGCATCCTATGATTTTATGGTCACAGGATACAGTAAAAAACACGTTTCGTCTTAAATCTGTTTCTTCTATTTAAAAAAGTTATTTATTTCGAGGATATTCGTACGGCCGGCCGCACATAGCCTTTCAAAATGATTGAGGGAGCTGAAGGTGGTCGCACAAGAAAATCCGTTGCCGTGCGCTGGTGACGTCTCATGGACGTGCCGTCCGTGCACGTATCCATAAAGCCAACCAATCGCGTGCAACCTGACGTGCTGCAGCGGTCCGTGGCGGTACTTTCTCAAGGACGTTGTGAGCCTGTGTTGATAGCGGCGTACGTGCATGCGACGTCAGTGTTAAGGCGAAAGCAGCACGACAGGTTGTATGCCATTGGTTCGCTCGATGTATTCGTGCACGGGCGGAATGTCAGTGAGACGTCTCCAGTGCATTGCAACGGATTTTCTTGTGCGAACACCTTTAAGAGAGGTTACGTGCTAAGGATTGGTGGAGAACTGGGTAATAGGTATCCTCCTTCACCCAGTTCCGCAACTCTGCTCCGGTTTGAAATACATTTTTTCAATGAATATTTATTTTTATTTTTCACTAATTTTCTTAAAAATCCACAAAATAGTTGGTTGAGATCTTATCTGCTGCTGACATTTTGCTTCCCTTGACACTTGAAGAATGGCCACTACTTGCAGAAACATTAAAAAAAGATTGGCCTGCTTACTTAGAAGTAAGTAGAAAAATAAAATATCTATGATTCATCTAATTGTAAATGTAGGTTCTAAATGGAAGTATATTTTAGTATTACTATTTCGTTCAAACTGCCATTAAGTGGAGATCGAAAGAACCGAATTTGCAGCACACAATTTATTGCCCAAAAGGAGATTATAATTCTGGAATTTTCGTGGCCGTATCTACTGTAAGTATCTTTATAATAAAAGTGTATTGCATATATTTATTACTCTGTGTAGTCACTAGGAAAGAAAATCTGAAAATATTCATGATTTTTTAACGCTTTTTTTGTCATTTTAATTTCAAATATGAGTTTTTAGTTTTCAGTTTACCAAGTGATAGTTTTCGCCCGCGTGGGCTACGAACACGATTTATACAAGGCTCTGACAGAAACGAAAATCATTAAATGGAACGAAGGAGTTAGATTCCCATCGGTAATCAGTTCCCGTATTATTTCCACTGTTCATTCTGTTATTGAGACTTTAAGACACACAAAGGGGATAGAAATAGAGTGGAGTAAGCCCGGAAACGTTATGTTCAGGTCTAAAGAGGAATCCGCTGCAGTCCACATTCGGTAAGATCATTGTCAGTTTATGAAAAGATTAGCATGATCGTATTTAAATTAGACTGGACAGTTGGACACCCAAAACTCGAGACAGATGTTGCTGCTCCTTTTGGTGCCGAGAAACGCACGGTTTTTTATAATAGGGTCATATACCGAAAAATGTTCCGCTCAAAATTAAGTTTTTTATAAACTTTGACTCTCAAAGAATTAAAAGAGGAACTTTACAACCTAATTTTGTTTCTTCAATAATTCTTTTAGTATTTAACAAATTAAAAAATTTCTACCGCAAATGTTAAAAACGTGCGATCTACAGTGTATAAAAGTGAGCAAACATCTGTTATGGGTTTTGGGTGCACCGCCTAATTACTTCAGATCTTAAAATAAAATAGACGCCAACATCATTCAATATTAAATTTCATCAATGTTATTTGAGTTAAATCCATGTTAAAAATGTAGTAGTTTAATAATTCTAATTAAAAATTTTTGAAATGAGTTATGTAATATTAAAACAAAAAAACGTGAAGCTGAAAACTGCAAAATTCAGTGTAATTGATTTAATACTGGAAATCTTAAAAACTTAGCAATTCCAAATTTGAGCCTATATAAAGTAAGCAATAAAAAATAGTGCAAATAGGCGGCATACAACTATGGAAATTGTCTCAGAATAATTTTTTGTTTTGTTATTCAAATCTGAAAGCCTAGTAATAGATTGACGTGAATGATACCCGTTTCTATTTAGTCATATTAAAAAAAGAAATTGTTTTTTTGTTTGTTTGAAAACCAAATATTTAACGGCTTTGAATGTTATATGAATATACATTCGAAGTATTATATGTCATCTTGACATATGAGATTATTCTTAATCAACATTATCTTTTATCTGAATATTCATCTGATTAACATATAAAGAAACGGGCATTCTACCAAAAATAAAGGATTTGTCGCGATGCTACAAATTAAAGATGATAAATTTTAATAGTATTTTATTAAAAAAATTGTAGGGTGCCTAAAGGATATTATTTAAACAAACTGAACCCATATCACGTACCTCTAATCCATTCTACGTGGGCTCTTCGCGATCTGGAACGTCCAGACCTCACAAAGAATCTTCTCATGGAAAGGGTGAGATTGAATGGAGGAATGGGACTATTTTCAAGAGAAAATAACGAACTCGTCTCCTGGGCTTTGCAAGGAGAATATGGTGAAATCTGTGTGGTTCATACAATTGAAAAATGGAGAGGAAGAGGCTTTGCAAAAATAGTTATAAATTCCTTTTCCAAATCATTAGCAAAAAGTGGAGTAGATTCCTTTGCACTCGTAGTGGTAGGAAATCTTTCTTCTGAAAAAATGTTTCGATCCATGAATTATAAAGTAAGGCAAACAAAAGATGGGATAAAATTAAAAAGAATGCAGAAGCATTAATAAATATCATACAATCGATCCACCATTTGGCCTTCTGTTTTACCTTTTTCAAATTTACCTAATTTTTAAAATAATATATTTTCTAATGTAAAGTAATTCGTTGCTACGTTTTGAGATATTCGAGAAGTAATATTTTGCCAAAAATTTGTTCACCGTATTATAAACAGAATAGTAAGGGTTTTTATAACATGCAGTATCTCATTTGGCAGGAACATATTATGATACACAGCAAAATTTGATCGATATTGATGAGCCTTCGCGAAATGAGCAGCACTTTCTCATCTGACAAAGATCGTGTGACAATTAATAGCCTCACCTTCCAGATAGGCGTCCTTCAGAATGCATAAGCTTACTCATGCATTTTGCATGACGGATGTGACGATTTGTGCTAAAAATTTAGAACAACTGAATCTAGCTCTAAGGATTGTGAAGAAGTAATCGCAAGAGATTGGAATGGAGTTTGGGTTAGAAAAATACGACAAGATTCATTTTGAGCGAGTACGACAGAAACGATATATAGCACATTGACTCTGGAAAGGCATGCTGCCTCCACAGTATACGGGGTGATTAATTTCTAGAAGAAAGAAATTCTTGTTTTAAGGCCTGTTGGGGGCTTTGGAAATGCTGAGCGTTTTGAACTACGAGAAGTACGATGTTTGAACTACGAGAGTAGTGATCTTGGCCCGTTGCCGTGGCAATTAGAACATCTCAATAGAGCTGACAAAACCTAATCAAATAATTAAGTTGTAGGAACGTTTCGTATTACACGTAATTATAAAATTTATCATTTGCACAGAAATAATGGATGTTCCAACGAAACATCTAGATTCGGTTCGGTTTTGATTCCTCTAGAATCAAACCGAAGGGCCTATGACAAAGCCACCAAACGCGTCCTCAGGTTGCGGATAGAGAGTACCTGTACCAAGGGTTTCTGCTGAATATGGTTACAAAAAATTAATAGGCAGTCGCGGACAATCGTCTAGGGGTAGTTCCGAAGGAATTAACCCCCAAGCGGTGGTGTGAAAACCGGGCCAAAAGCTGAATGGCACCTGGGTGAGGTGGCCAGAATGATGACTCTGAGATACCGGACGACCTCTCAGAATACGCAGCCTTATCCTTGTATGCGGGGCTCTACAAGAATGGAATAAACCTTTTCCCTAGCTTCTCGTGGGATCAACAATGATAACGCCAAACATAGTTATAGTAAGTGCGTTTCAAAGCAATAGAACGCGCAGGGCTCCCGACAATGGGTCGGCCAAGAATGCCACTCTAGAGCTGGGAGAGCCAATGAAGATGGACTCAGTGGGATGGATTGACAGGATCTTGGGGCTTTTAGGTGGACGAAGCGACAAAATTGCGACTTGCTAAAATGCTACGATGCGAGAGTATCCCCTGAACGAGAGAATTACATGGCACTACTCCACAGGGTTCTCCAAAGAAGGGGCTATGTAAGGGGAGCGCCTACTCTACCAGAGCCAGAGCAAGCGAACGAGAGGTAACAAGACCAACCGTGGACCGACCTCTGGACTATCAATTGGGTGGATTCCGCCACTACTATAATTGAAAACAGACTGGAAACTAATAGAATTAATTCAAATCCAGCGTACTACTCCACAATCCTGTGGAAGGAGGCGGCCCAGCATAATCTTTTGAGACGCCAGTCCAACATCAGGGGCAAGCCTATTTTAATGAAGCAACTAAGAATCCGTGGAGATATGCATGCAAAGTGTGCTGCGAGAAGATAATATCACAGACTGTTTTCAGTTCGATTAGAGGAGAAAGTGGTTCAACGATAGACTGGCGAGACAACGCAGAGATCCTACTGGACAATTTGCTTAGTTATGATACATGAGATCCTAAACCATAATCAGCAGGGACTGCGAGCAAAAATGTACTAGAATGGCCAGATGTCGCCGATGACTTTAAATCCTTCACATTGGAGGACATCAAGGTAGTTCTAAATAATAGAAGCCGAAATAGACCGCGGAATGGGACACTATGGAAAGGGATGCCTCACTCATGAGGTTATACTCAATGAATAGAAGAACTGCGTGGTGACATACAAAGACCGACTGTCAGCTGATGTCACTTAGAAAAGTTTTAAAGGGCTTGATCCAGGAACTTAAGACAGAGTATCCTGATAATTGTATGATGGGAATATTTTTAGATATTATTTTCGACAGCATGCGGTTTTATTCAGAATAGATAATAGTTTTGTTATCAGAGAAATTAATAAGGGCTGTCTGCAAGGATTTCTCCATGTACCAGTTCTATGGAACTTGGTGTTTGATGATCTCATAAGAAAAATTACAGAGCCGACTTTAGAATAATAATTTATGCTAACATTGCGGCAATACTGGTGTCAGGAAACCCCAGAAACGGCAGACCACCTATGATTTATACTTTATGTGACAATCTAAAGAGGGTTACTGAATTCTGCTACTTAGAAGTTATACCTTAGAAGATTAATGAAAACTAGGCATCTTGTGTAGTATACAAAATAAAATAAGATTAGCGATTCTTGCAATACTCTGTGAATAAAAAACTTTTTAAGAATCAATTTTCTGTACAGTTGGCTGGGATCCAATTTTTTTAAATGAAAAAGACCAGATTGTAAACACGCTTTATTGTTATTTACGTACGGCATACAGTGACCTGCACAGTTAGAGACACCTCAACAAAAAATATACATTTATATATATATATATATTTATATATAATATATAATATTATTTCTTAGTGTATAATGTTAACTGTTGTCGGGGAGGGAATTTTTTATTTTCAAAATATATTCTTTTTCTTGTAGTCATCTATTTAGATGAATAAAGAGCAGCGGGGAATAACACTCCTCTGCCTCTAATTCACCCCTCGTGTACCTTAATTCATTGTTTCGTGTGCGTAGTTATGCGATTTTCCTTGTACATTTATATTCTTAATAACTTATTAAATTTGCGCAATCACTACAATCATCCATGCTGGAAAATGGAAGCAACCTACAGTTCGTTTTGTTCTTTTTCTATTCCACTTTTCCAGCAGGAATTTTCACAGCATTTTTTTATTTACTATTACAATCAATCATCATTCACGTGGCTCATTATGTTTCTGGGAAACTAATTACTACCGTGAACATTCGCGTTGGGCAAACAGTGGCGCACATTCCCAGCCTGGGAGTGGCTTGTGTGTATTTGGCACAAAAAAAAATCTAGAGAAAACTCGGTCACATTTACTATGGAGGAAAGTATAATTTTGTGAAAATTTAAGTAAAAAGAAAAAAAATGCCAAATATGTTTATTTATGGGGCACATGCTTAGTGGGTTGTCCTAACAAAAACCAAATCTTTTTTTTTTTGTGAGGCAACGCGTAAACTTCTTAGATGCATGAAATAAAATTGGTCAAATCTAAAAGGGATATATCTACGATTTGGAAAGCTTCCACATCTACAAACTCACAACCACCACACAAGATTTGTTGTCTCTTTTACATCCAGTATCACAATTTCATAACACATATTGACTGTTTCATAGGTAAATTTTCATATTCGTTCCATTATTCTAAAAGCTTTCCTACTCTAGTGTCAGGCGCATTTTTCTATGCGCATTCTATCATTTGAGTAGTCACTGATTCGAAAAAGAAATCTTCTATAAAAAATAAAACTCGATTCTCAGTTTGCAGGATTAGATCCTTCGTTTTTTGTCTTTTTTATCATCTTGTTCTCACTTGGTACTCGATTATTCGCAGCATTCGTAATCTCATGGACGGCGATATAAAACTTGACATTTTTAAACTACCAGCATTTTGGTATCGTGTGATTATAGACACTCGTATAAAGCAAAATCCTGAGTTTCTAAAGGAAACTAGACCTTAAAATATAACAATAATTCCTTCAGCTATCCATATTTCGAAAATTATTGAAAAACATCTTGGAAAATATTTAGCTGCCAGTTCGATGGAATTTGTGAAATACTACTTGGACACTTGTATAAATTAATAAAAGACGAAATACTCTCGTTTTTTACCACAACAGGCACCATTTTTAAGTTTACTTTACTCAACTTTAAAAGCACTTTGACACTTAATGCAATCTCGAAATCCGAGGAATACAAATTCTTCGTTCAAATGATTCATTATTGGATTGAAATTGTAACATATTTATTTAAAGATGCTAAACAGTCTGTAAACTGCAACGCAATAGAGCGAATTTTACATTCTTTGTGCAGATTCCAATCGTAACATCAAACATAATAATATTATACACAACACCTACTTTGTTAAATTATTAAGATATATCTATGTCTTTCAAAGTGGATTTGTTGCTAAAAGTAATATTAATTAACAATATGAATAACTGTTACGCATAAAAACATACAGGTATTTTACTGATCCGTTAAACTTAAAATCAATCAATCAATCAATCGAAATCATTCTCTTTAGTTTAGGGGATGAATATTTAAATAATAACAAGTCTAATGGAATATTATTGTCTTACAGAATTAGTCTATTTCTGCCAGAACTGGGCATGAAATATTTCAATAACATTTTTATTTTTCCGCATTAAAAAAAGTACCAAAAAACTTAGAAATCTTTTTCTGTTTCATACAAAATTGTTTAGCACAAAATTACGAAAAAAGACCATCTTAACTTTTTCTTGACACTTGTACTGCTAAAAAAACCCTGAAATAAGGGGAACTTAAAATTTAAGTTTTATTCAAAAGAATAAAAAAATATCCTTAGGATTTCTAAGAATGTTTCAAATTATTTTTTATTGTTAAAAATTAATTTTTCGAGAAAAGTGACAATGATTTTAAAATAGTTAAAATAATTTTCTAAAACTTGGAAACCAAATGTGGAAGGTATTAAATCAAGATTTTTCAATCTTGCATGATTACGAGTTTTTTGCAAAAAAAATTAAAAATTTGAAAATATTTTAAAAAATTCACAAGAAAATGTGGATATTTGCAGAATATTCACATCAAATTTAGAACGTTTTTAGGAATTTAAAAAGGTTTCATGAAAATAATAAAAATTTTAGGATTCCTAATAAAAATTAAAATAATTTTTATTTTGAAAATTTCATTTTAAGAAAATATTTTTTAAAACAAAATTACACTTTGAAATTTTTTAAGAAATAACAAGAAAATAATCTTGCAGATTTTAAAGTAACTTCTTTACTTCTGCAACTTTTTTGAAAATAAAAATTCTCCTAATTTTAAAAGATATTTAAATGTTTGGAAACAGATTTAAAAATAATTAAAATTTTGGAAATATTTTACAAAATTAAAAACAAGAACTTCCGAAGATTTCTAAAAAAAATTTAATGATTTTTCATTTTGATAAATTAATTTTTAAATGATTTCGAAACTTTTTGAAAAACAATCTAAAAGATTTTCAGGTATTTTTTTGAATATTGAGAATTTTTAATTTACGAGTAATTCGAGCCAGTTTACAAAATATTTAAGAGATTGTGGTGGGTTTAAAAATTTTTAAGAATACCTTAAGGCTTAACAAAAATTTAATTTTTAAAAAAAAGTTTTGTACAAAATTTTTAAATTGTTGAGAGCAAAGAAACTACTTGGAAAAATTAATTATTAAAGAAAATTTAAAGATATCAAAACATTCCAAAATATTAAAAAAATAGAAATTCCTGAAAAATAAAATATTCAAAATTGAGAAATCCCGAAATTAGAAAATTGGACGCAATTTACAATTCGCGAATAAAAATATTCCTTAAAAATAAATTTCTTGAGTGTTTATAATATTTACAGTTTCATCAAATAAAGGTAATTTATTTTATTTACTATTTCATTATTTAACAATTTTCTAATTATTTCGAACTTTAGAAATTTCAAAGAGATTACGAATATTTTTAAATTTTATAAGACTAAACATTTTTAAACTGACTTGAATTTATCCTCAAATTTGGTGAAAACCAGTAAAAAAAAATTTTCTTTGAACTAATCCAGATTATTTTTTTTTTGAAAAATCTTTTTGATCGTAGAATTTCGATCTTAAAATCTTAGAATCTTATTTATACTTTCCTCGACACTAATTTAAAGTGTAATTTAAATGTTCAAAAAGTTTGAACAAATAAATAGTCATTCAAAATTCGTATTTATAATAAAAAATAATTTTTTCTCTTAAAGCGAATTGGTTTGAACAAGCAACATAATTAAAATATAAATAAATAAAAAAAATTTAAATATAATTTAAAATTCATATTAACAAAATTTCAGAAAAAGAAGGAGTGAATCTACCTATAGAATTTTATTCGGAGCCTATTGGTACTTTTTTGATTATTCACGTTGCAAAATTTTCAAAATTCCTAATATAAAGACGGTACCGTAAACCTTACTCACAAAAGTGTCCTCTGTATTGAATTATTTCAAATCGATCGTAATTATTAAATAAAATTAAAAATTAACTCGATGGGTTAGAGAGATCATGCAATATGCAATCCATTATAAGACTCCCCATTAACATTTATGGCTCCACTTTTCATAACGAACAGGAGCTGGAATAGTGCCCCTGTGACGTTAGCTACCGAGTACAGCTCGGATCTCACGCACGGAGAACCGCTGGCCTGGAAGAGTGGGGGGTGTTGAAACGTGCGTGCCCAGCGTGCGCGCTCGAGGGAACGCTTGCCGATGGTCTAACAGGGGTTGTCATTACGTGAGAGTCGAGCTGCGTACATCAGCTAACTTCACAGTGGATCTAATACGCCTCTTGGTAATAAACATACAGCCATTTACTGAGACCAACGACACACAATAATAAATTTCGTTTACGTTTATGCACAATCATTACTTTGTTATATACTTTATACGAATATATATGTTTTTCCTTATCAGTACGCTAATATAGGCCATGGCATCGTTTTCTTATATCGTTAGAAGGATCCGATACGATCAATCCAGAAATCCAACAATTAATTTTTAAAAAGCTGTCATTTTTACTTAATAAATAATAAACAAGTTTGGCAGAGAGGAAACAAAATATTTTGTGTGTCGAATCCTCATGTGCCTAAATTTAATATCAAAGACAATATTGCCTTACGTTAAATATAATATTCCTGATTCGGAATAATAATCATCAGGCGGAGCCTAATAAATCTCAGGTTTTTCGAGCTCAATATTAATTTAAGAAAGTCAATTTACTACCGATTGATGAGAACCAAATAATTGATGACAGAGGAGTTGATAAAAATAAACTTAAAGTTCAGGGTGGCAGAGAAATTTCATTTTCAAAATTCCCTCACTTTTCCCTAATTTTTCATTTTTCAAATATCATCCTTTATAAATGAAATAAAATTATATTAAATATAAATTTATGAATTTTTTCATTTACTACTCTCAGGGCTACCACAGACTAATTTACTTCAAAAAAATGTGAATAATGTCCA
This sequence comes from Druon quercuslanigerum, assembly GCA_010014905.2. NCBI lineage: Eukaryota > Metazoa > Arthropoda > Insecta > Hymenoptera > Cynipidae > Druon > Druon quercuslanigerum. Next base: position 21,036 of record JAAAKG020193262.1, read on the forward strand.
TTAATAATGTGTCTAATTTTCGTAGAATTTGAAGGAATTCAAAAGAATTCGATGCAATTTGTACGGATTCCAGGTGATCGTTAACGAATTGGGAATTTTTTATCAGATTTTAATATAAATAAGAAGAATTTGATAAAAATCGTAAAAAAATTCATGTCGAATTTAAAAAGTAATTAAAGTAAAATAAAGAAAATTAAAATTATGAAAAAATTTATTGAATTCAGTAAGCTTGGAAGAGAATTCCTAAGAATTGAAAAAAATTCTAGGTGAATTCGAACAAAAAATTAAAATTCCAAAAAATATTTTAAAATCCCTTTAAATATTTTAAACCCTATGAAATACCTCACGTCTTTTAAACACATTTTTTGAAATACAATAAAATATTTTTTTTGAAACGAATCCAAAGGAATTTAAGGTAAATCAGAAGATTTCGTGCAAATTCATACAAAATTACAATGAATTAAATCAAATTTTGGGTAAACGTATATAAATTCAAGGTGAATTCAAAAAACTTACAGCGCATGGAAATCAATTCGAAAATATTTTAAAAATTGATTGTATTCAGTAAGTTTTAAATGAATTTGAAACAATTCAAGGGAATTTTAAATAATTTCATGAAATTTCCAAAAATTCAAGGAGAGTTTAAAATACTTCAGGACGAATTGAATAAAAAAATAAATAAAAAAAACTATTAAAAAACTTTAAAAAACTATTTAAAAAATTTAAAAAAAGCCTATTGCATTGAGTAGAATTGAGTGAATTTAGAAAGATTTAAGTGAATAAAACGAATTAAGCAGAATTCCAAAAAATTTGAAATAATTATTTTTAATCCATTAACAAAATTTTTTTAAAGTTAAAAAAATTTTTTTAAAGATAAAAATTCTTTCAAAATCTCTTGAACTTTTTGAATCTCTTGAAAATGCCATGAAATCTTTTCAAATACCATAAAATATTTCAAAACTTATAAATACCCTTCAAATTATTGAAATAATTTTAAAGTTCATTGAAATATTTTCTTTTTTAAGCTGTTTTAAATCTTTAAAAATCTCCTGAAAAGCCTCAAGAAGGCTAATCCTCAATAAAACTGTTGAGTTTTCAACCCGAAAAATAAGGTTTCAATCAAAAAATCTAATTTTTCAACTATAACAGTTCAATTTTTAGTCAAAAATGGAATAGTTAAATTTTCAATTAAAAAAATTACTTTTCAAACAAAAATAATTGGAATTTTTTTTTGAGTTTCTGTTTTTCAATTTGCATTGAAGCGAAAAAACGATAAAAGGTGGCAATTTTATGAAAAAAGGATGAAAAACCAATTTTTTTAAAAAATAGGAAAATAATTTCTTCGACTTTCCAGAATTTCTTGGTCTATAGCGTCGCTAAACATCTTTAAAATTCTGTAAAATCTCTTCAAATTGTTGAAATTTGTTAACAATTTTAGGAATATTTTAAAATACTTTTAAAAATTTCAAAAGAACTTGAGATAATTCAGAAACACGTTTCGATCTGAATTCGATAGTTATTAAACCAACGGGTTAATTTATTAAAAGAAAAGTTACTAAAGTGATCTTTTTATTTTCAAAATTAGTCATCTGGGCGAGACGTGTTCATTTTTAAGAACGGATAAAAAATAAGAAAGGTAAAATTTCAGAATGCTTTATAATAAATCAGAAATCCAAAACTCTGAATTGTATTTATTCGGAAATACCTGCTAATAGGTAGATTTATTTACTATTCCGAATTTTTCTGCTTTCCGAATTTTTCCTCTCCGTATATTTATTTATTCCTAATTTTTTACCCTCCTAATGTTAACGTTTCCGAATTTTTGCCCATTCCGAAAAATGAACGGGTTATCGTCTCGAACCTTGTCTCGAAACCTCTTCTCGAATCTTGTCTCGAACCTGGCCTCGAACCTCGTCTCGTGCCTGGTCTCGAATCCCGAATCTCGTCTCGAGTCTCATGAAAAAGTACGACGGACGAAAATAAAAACGAAACTATAATGATTTCTTCCGGGGCCTAAAAAACTCTAAAAATTGAATCACTATAGTGACTTTATCTTCAAAAAGAGACGAAAGATTGATGAGAAAAAAATAAGTAAAAGCAGCTATATGGCAGCCCTGATTATTCTCGACTTTTCCCCTCACTTTTTGCTCATTTTCAACTTATCCCAGCCCTTTGCCACCCTATAAAAGTGAGTTAATTAAGTGAAAATGAAAAATGGGAATGAAGATCTTGACCTAAAAAATGGCAACTACAACTGAAGAAGCAAATCGAAGGTGCAAGTCAAAATTAGGGAATACTATTAAAGCTTTTTGGCAGCTATTCCAAATGAGCTGACTCGTTATATAAAATTATTATAGTCATTTTATGACAAAGTTCAATATCGAAGAGTAAGAAACCCCCCTCTAAAGTTACGAGTAATAAAAAGTGATCAATTCCGTTTTCGACGATGGTAGAAAATTGATGTGTTCGCATGGATAGACGCCGTCTCGCATTCAGTCGGTTTTAAAAAAGGGATCTCTTCCCCTACAGAATACAAATCTACAGCGGCGTCGGTGAAAAATCTAACTGAATTTCTACAATGTGGCTCGCCTTTTCAATTTTTTTTTTTCAATTGAAGGTACCTACTCCTTCTCATTTAGTTAATACGTTCAGCACAATTAATATGGCAGATTGGAAGGAGTGCACTTTTCGGACATTTAACTTTCGATAGAGTCACAAGAAAGGGAGAAGACTAAGAATGTCTAGAATCACGCAATTTTGCGAAAACGTGAAAACTGCAGGAATGGATCGAAGTATAAATTATTTTTGCTCATATTAGGAATTGGAATTGGGGCTCTTTTTCTGGTGACTCTATGGGATTCACGATATTTATAAAATATTGCACTTTCCTGTACGCCTTCGTTTTCGACGATTTTTCTCTAATTCTGCTGGTGGTTGGTTTCTGATGATGCGCACAACCTGGAAATGAAAAAAATTAGTTTCATCTTGTTTTGAAGGTGACTGCAAAATTTCAGTTTCAAAATGCCCTGTTTTCCCCCTGGCCAACTTTTCATTTTCCCTGCTCATTAATATTCAAAGAACAGGATTTTTATGTTTTACCATTTTCAAAATTGAGGTTTTTTATAATTGTAATAAAATAATTTCCAACCCCCTGGAACTCTCAGTTGAAAATTTACTATATGTTGACGGTATTTTTGTTTTAAAGTTCTTTTCTTTTTAAAAATAATAATTTATTGTTAATAATAATTGTAAATAATGGGCATTATTTAATATAATCAAAGCATCGTGATTAAAAATTTAATTAATTTTAATACATTCATTTAAAAATTTGCTTTTTGGCATAAATATTTTCCTGAAA
>JAAAKG020193273.1:0-24392 GCA_010014905.2 Druon quercuslanigerum
GTGCCTTTGCATTGCCTAAACGGATTTAAATTGTAGAAAGCTGAACCGATGGCTCAGCTGCACTCTTAGTCTAAACAGAAAGTTTATAAAATAAACTTTTTTTTTCATTTTTATAAATTTTAGAAAAAGTGAACATTAAAGAATATAATGCATGGAGAAAAATTGGATAATTTTTCAGATATAACATTAGAAATAAAACCACAAACGTTGTACAGTCTCATCTTCAAGCAATATTACTCAAGTTGTATTCAATAAAACCAAAATTATGTCCTGGTGAAATTATAATAAAATTCACAGTTTTAAATTAGCTTATATTTATTTTTAAGGATGATCGAAACTTTTTTTCTTCTAGCAATAATTGAAATACACTCAGAAAAAAGATTTTTTGATTAAAAAAAAATTCTCTTTGAATTAAAGAAAAATATTCATCGGCAAGTCCTATGAAAAGTAACTTACAATACAAGCCGATTAAAGTCCTAAAACGTATATTATTTCGTGAATTTTTAAAAGTAAAAAAAAATATTAAAAAATAAATGTAATATCTTCCTTTCTACCTAACAAAATGGATTTTTGGGCTCCAATTCAAAGAAATAAAAAACTAATTTTCAAGAAAAGAGTCAAATTTTCAAATCGAAGAGATCAATCTAAAAAAAAATTTATTTCTTAACAAATTAGTTCAAGTTATAACCAAATGGTTAAACTTTCAGCCAAAAAAAAATAATTTTTTAACAAAATTGTTGAATTTTGAAAAAAAATTTTAAATAAAGAGCCATCCTTGTCTAACGCCTTTCATAACATCGAACCAGTCACTCAGCTTTCCATTTACCCTTACACTCGCTTTGCTACCTGTATACATATATTGTACAGAAAACTTTTTTGCCTACTCTCAAACTTTTTTTTGTGATTTGCCTTAAGCTAAATATTTGATCCGTAGATGATCTTTCTGGCATAAGTTTACTTTGGACTTCTCAAATATTTTCTTCTGTTAGTTTCATTACCCTACGAATAAGTATTTTTGAGTATATATTACTTACGGTACTTAATAAGCTGATCCCTCTGTAATTATTGCAGTCGCTTTTATCTCCCTTTCTTTTGTATATTGGTACGATAATCGCATCGTGTTCTACATCGCTGTTGTGGTGTCCTATAGCTTCATCTCCGAATTGTCCGCTAAAATGGTCTCTGAAAGCGTCTATAATCTTGCCTACCTCATATTTGCATTTTTCCTGTACTATTTCTCATGTTGACAAATTATGTACTTTTACTAAATGAAGTAAAACTTTTTTCAGAAAGATATATTATCATACTGTAAAAATATTATAAATGAATTTGTAATATACTAATTTAAATTAAAAATTATCAGTATTTTAGTAGTTTTTTAATGATTTCTCATACGCAGACTATTCATGTGTTTAATCTACTGGAAAAAGCAGTTACATTTACCATTATCATCGTTTTTGCTTGATTATTTATGTATAGTTATTTCAGTCATATTTGGTTTGCAGAAGTCTGCAGAAACTGAGTACAAATAATCACATTTACAAGGAAATGCCACAACCCTGATATTAGATCAGATACGCTATCAATAGGCTAAAGTTCAGGATAAAATGTCTAAGACTATCAGACGTAGTGGCATACCGTGTAAGGCTTATCTAAGTTGCAGTTCATATATAAATCTATTCAAGCAACAAGTGACTTTAAAATTAAGTTTGCGAAAATGCAGAAGAACTTGATACCAATCTCAAATTCCGAAAAACCAACACACAAGAATTACAAGAGTGTTCCCTCCATTGAAGCAGAGAATATTGGACATTTATCGGCCTCAAATCCTCGGAAAGATGCAAGATTCTTCTCCATAATTACCTTTGCGTAAGATTTTTATATTGGACTGAATTAATTTTAAACAATCAATTTTATACTTTTGAGCGCTTAATATCAAAAACTTTAATTTTTAGGTGGGTTTGGAAATTTTTTTGGATAGGTTACAGAAGAGAGATAAAAGAAGCTGACCTTTTCAAACCTCTAGATGACCAATGTAGTGAGTTTTTAAGTAAAAAGATACAAAAATTATGGGATGAAGAAGTTCAATCCAAGGCTAAAGATAAAATTCGACCTTCTCTATTTAAAATCCTAATAAAATGGTTCGGATTTAAAATATTCATCATGGGATTTTTCTTTCTAATTTCAGAAATATATATCAGGTAATCTAATAATGACATTTATTACTATTTATTTTCAAAATTTCGTTGTCGATTACATTTTTTTTCTTACTTCTTATTCTTATAAAACTTTATACAACGATACGAGTTTAATGAATTCAATCTTTAAAAAAAATTTTTTGAACGGCTCAAATCTTTTGAATCTTTTTTCCTCAAAAAACATTCATTCATTTATTACAATTATTGTATTATTTTAATTAATTTTTTTAAAAACAATAAGAAATAAAGGTTAGTCAAACACAAAATTATTTAATTAAAAATTCTTTTATGTTTAAAATTTTCTTTAATATAATTAGATACATAGTCTTCCTGAGACCTGTTTTTTAATTTCAGAATATGTGAGCCTCTTTTTATGGGCAAGGTAATGAATTACTTTAAGGAAAAAAGTGAAATGACTTTTCAAGAAGCTTTTCACTGGGCAGGTGGCCTCATTTCCATTTATGTTATGCAATTTTTGGTAATCAATCATTTGTTGAATATAATGCAAATAATTGGATTAAAGATCAGCATTGCTTGTTCTTGTTTAGCTTATTCTAAAGTTTTGCAAATTAGTAAAACTTCTTTAGATACAAAAACTACAAGTGGTCAGGTAAAATCACTTATACCATAAATTAGCGTTATTATTTAAATAATAATGATTTTTCATTCAAAACAATACAATTATTTAAACAATGTTTTATTATCCTTTAGATACTCAATCTGTTAAGCAATGACTTAACGATTTTTTCTATCGCTTTTAAGTATATTCATTATATTTGGATCACATTTGTTTTGGTACCACTAATTACATTCATGATATATCGAGAAATTGGCTGGCCAGCTTTTCCAGGAGTTACGTTTTTTTGCATAATGTTACTTTTCCAGGGTAAGTTTCTATTTGAATATTAAATAACATTTAATTTAATAATCCCACAATTCAGATGACCTTCAAGAGCTAAATTCTTCAATGGCAATATGAATCAGGTTTTTTAGGGAAATCTACACCGCACTGGATATTTAAAGCTTTTTCAAGAACTGATGAAAGGCTTCGCCTTATCCGTGAAATTGTTAGTGGATCACAAGTGATCAAAATGCTATCTTGGGAAGAACCTCTCCTTCATCCTGTCGAGGAAGTAAGAAGGTAAATTTTTATTATTTATTATATATAGTGATTTATATATTATTATTTTATTATTATAATTATCCTACTGTTGAATTTTTTGTTGTTGGGGATCATTTATAAATCTCCAAATGCCTAGTTGGCACTGAACTTCAATCGGAAATTTGTACCCATTTGCCTAAATTTAATAATATTATTCTCACAGGGGTTTTTAATAATAATTTAGATGTGATTTTAAATCATACTAAATATGTAACTACTATGATAGATGATGCTGTGTTGTCTATTGTAACACATAATTATAACCAGGTTCATACTTGATGATAGCAGATGGTCTTGATATCCTTAATTCTTACAGCCAACATCCTATTTCATTTCTATCGAATCACAATCTCATCAATATTAAATTCAAGTATATTTGTACTCAATCCACAAACCGTTATCAGACTCAAATGAGAAATCTCTCATATGTAAATAAGTGCAAGTTTCAGGAGCACTTGATGAGCTATGTTTTTGAAAAAATACTAAGTAATAAAGATTAAAGTAGTTCAAATCTTTTATGCTCATACTTAATTTCATCGTTTGATCAGTTTGCGCTTTTACGCGTTCCACATAAACATAAAGATGCATTCCTTAAATCACATTGGAAATCAATAACCTTATGAAGGAATGTAATACTAAGCATCGCATGTTCAGCTTAGCAACTTATTTCAACCTAAAATCAGGGACTCGTGTAATCAATAAAATTACAATGCTATCAAGAACTAGAATAAGAATGAAAATATTTGGCACTTACTTAGACGCTTACATTTAATTCCACCTAAGAATAATGGCTCAGCTCATACATATTCATCAAACGACTTATTGAAAGCATTTACAAATCTAACATCTTGCAACTCCGTCAACTCTGGTACTTCTTTTACAGAAGAACAGGCACACTCGACTTCTCGGGATACCGATTTTTTCATTTTAGAAATAACACCTGAAGTTGTCTTTGAGCTATGGAAACATGCACTGACCCGCCCTATTTCTAAGGTTTCTAGTCCCTTTTCTCCCTATGATTTCCGGACGATTTCGATACTTTGTGCTATATCCAAGCGGCTCGAACGTATTGTGCATGCACAACTTACGAGTTACTTAGATGCAAATAGGCTACTCGATCGGCTACAATGGGGCTTTCCGGCTAAGCACGGCACATTGACACCTTCCCTCAAAGTTGCTTCAGACAATAAAATCTCTATCGAAAATTAGGAAATAACAGTAGTTGCTTTATTTATATTTTCTAAAGCTTTCGATACTGTTGATCACAAGATTTGTTTAAAAATAAACTACGTGGTTCGAGTCCTACATTAAAAATATTTTTCAACAAATGCTTAATGATAAAGATGAGCGGTCAGATTGTTTCCACTCTTGCCCCACACCTTTTCTGTCTGTACACCTTTGACCTTGGTAGTGAATTAAGCAATGCAAATACCACAAATACGCTGATGATTTTAAACTATATTCCTCTGGTCCTATCTTTTCCATTTATAGTTTGATTGCGCGGATTTAAAAGGATAGTAATATTGTGCATCAATGTGCACTCAACATTAGGTAAAGCTGAACCCTTCAAAAACTAAAGCAATTGTCGTAAGAAAATCCTTTTCCCCGTCATCTGCTACATTAGGAACCTTGCCTCAGCTTAAGGTTGATGACTTTGAAATTGCATTCATTGATTCGGTGAGAGATTTCGGGTTCATCCTTAACCGAACTCTATCCTGGAAAGATAAATTTTTGAAATCTCGAAGAATACTTTTAGAGTACTCCTACAGCTTAGAAGAAGCAAGGAATCTTTGTCAACTTCGAAACGGATTCTTCTTTTCAAGAATCTTATCTTCCCGTTTTTTGAATATGAGTGTTTTATGTATGACGATACCACAGTTGAGTTGAATTCTAAACTTGAATGGGCAGTCAATGCCTGCGGCTGCGAGAAGAATTTCCATAATGGGCAATCTAATTCTAAACGGCCCTTGCAGTTGCACATTACAAACCTTGTAAGTTGCAAAGGTTCTTTATAGTGAGGGAAGTGCATCTTTTAAATAAGATTCATGAATCAGTCAGAGATGCACCTTCACCTTATCACATTAAAAGGGTTTTCTTTAACTTTTTGCTTATTATTGGTAATTCTACTATTCAAGTTTCGCGCTGGTAAATTATAATTTGTTTATTTTTCTAACTTTCAGTGGCGTTTTTGCGTCATCCTACAATTAGGTCTTAAGTTTTCTAATTATTCCCTTATGCCAACCGCCAGATTATATTAGCATATATTACGCCATATTTGTCATTTGACCAGAATAGTCACCTTTTATTGTAAAATATATGTAAAATTTGTTCCTTAGAGGGCTATCTAGCACTAGGGACTTAACAAATAAATAATGATAATAATTCGTACATCATTTTTAATTGTGAAAACGCTTTGTTTCAAAATCTACTTTGAAAAAATATCTACAACTTATACTTTTCAAAGCTCTCCTTTATTGCTTAAGCAATTATCATTGTTTACGTCGAAAATCAAAAAAATAAAATAAAAGTATTCTTTCATTCTTAAAATTTACTTTTTAACCAATTATCCAACGAATTCTTGATCATATTTACGAAAAATCACCATCGTTTTAATAAGTGCTACGTATTTCATAGAAAAGAAATGCGAGCAGTATGGAAAATAATCTTCATCGAAACGATAACAACCTCTTTCCAATATTGCAGTGTGCAAGTTTCCATATTTACTACTATAATATTTTACTTCATGTTCACAAAATATATCATAGCAGAAAAATTGTTTATGGTTATTGCATACTTCTACAGCCTTCGAATTCTCATAAATAATTATTTTGTAATAGGTATGATGGATAGTTTCAAAACTTGTTTAAAATTATATAATATAAGACAACTACAGAGCAGTATGTTACTGATAGTTTATTCTCATTTTAGCTCTTCAATCGGCAGTGAGAGCATATGCCTCTATTAAACGTCTTGAACATTTTTTGGTATCTACTAAGAAACTCTACACGGATGTTGACAAAAGTACAAATTTTGAAAATATAACAAATATTGAGAGTGAAATTTCTGATTCTAAAGAAGCAATTTTCATGGAGAGTGCAACGGCAAAATGGAACTCTGAATCGAAAGAAGATACTCTAAAATCTTTGAATTTTACTGCAAAATTGGGAAAACTCACAGCTGTCATAGGTCAAGTTGCGTCAGGAAAGAGCAGCTTACTACATCTCATTCTTCACGAACTTCCTCTAGTTTCTGGAAAAATGAAAATACATGGAGAAATTTCTTACTTCAGTCAAGAACCTTGGACCTTTGGATCGAGCATAAGGGAGAATATTATTTTTGGAAGATCAATGAACAAAAAACGTTATAATCAAGTTATCAAAGTGTGTCAACTGGAAAGAGATTTTTCTGTTCTTCCTTTTAAAGACCAGACAATTATAGGAGAAAAGGGAATCAATCTGAGTGGAGGTCAACGTGCAAGAGTTGCTTTAGCACGAACAGTTTATGCTGATGTCGATATTTATCTTTTTGATGATCCACTCTCTGCAGTAGACGCTCAAGTTGGTAGATTGATTTTTGAAGAGTGTATATGCAATTTCTTGAAAGGGAAAACAAGAATTTTGGTAACACATCAACTTCAGTATCTTAAAAATGTTGATTACATCTATTTGGTAAATGATGGTTCTGTAGAACACAAGGGCACCTTTCAAGATTTGCAAAATGCTGGACTAGACATAGTAAATGTGATGCAAGCAGATGCTATAAATGAAGATGATACTCGGCATTCATATCAGAATTTCTCTTCTGAAAATATAAATTCTGAAAGTATTACCTCTGAAATAAAGGAAAAGGAAGAAAATGAAGTAAGAACTGTCGGGAATGTATCAAACAATGTATATTTATCTTATTTCAAAGCTGTGGAAAACAACTGGATAGTTTTTGTAGCAGTTTCTTTAGCACTTGTGAAACAGATGGCAATAAGTGGCGGAGATTTATTAATTTCCAAATGGATAAATAATGCTGAAGCTTGTTTGAACAATGATACTGATATTGCAAGAAATCAGTGTTTGGATGCAACAGTAAACTATGATTGGTATTTTTACGCATGTGGTGGTTTATTATTTTCTGCTATAGTTGCAGTATACTTGCAAATCTTTTACTTTCTTAAAATGTGCACAAGAGCTTCTCTTAGAATTCATTCATCTATGATGCAGAATATTATTTATGCATGTATGGCGTTTTTTTATCAAAATCCCGTCGGTCGAATTATGAATAGGTAATTATTTAAAAGAATGTGAATAGGACAGTAAAAGTACTTAATTGATGTCTCGAATTTTTCGTAGATTTTCTAAAGATATGGGAATAGTGGATACATACTTGCCAGTGTTCCTATATAAAGTTTTGCAGCAAATGTATTTGATTCTGGTGCTAATTCCTCTTTCTGCATTTATAAATTATTGGCTTTTACTGCCCATCGCTGTGATTGGAATTGTTGCCTTTTTCTTAACCAAAGTTTATCTAAGGACGAGCCGAAGCGTCAAACGTTTGAGTAGCATAAGTATATCGTCAAATGAATTATCTGTTATTAATTAGGGTTTATGTAATAATTATATCTTGCTTTATTGAGAAACGCTTGTCATTTGTTTTTAGCACGATCACCAATGATTAGACATCTTGATTATACCCTTCAAGGACTCACAACAATTCGAGCTTTCAAGGCTCAACATTTATTATCAAAAGAGTTCAATGACCACCAAGATCAAAACACTTCAGCTTTTTTTCTGAGCATAAGTTCAGCTCAAACTTTTATGTTTTACTTGGACACTGTATTCACAGTGTATACTGCATCAGTGATTTACACCTTTTTGTTTCTTGGCAACCAGAATTCGTTTGGAGATGTTGGTTTAATTATTACGCAAAACACTATACTTCTTATTTCCCTAAAAATAGGTACAGTCTTTGGTGCTGAAATGGATAATTGTATGACTTCTACTGAACGTGTATTGGAATACACGGAAATAGAGCGGGAAAAGCTGGAAGAAGATGAGTCTAAAAATAAATCACTAGATAAGTGGCCTGAGAAAGGAAAAGTTGAGTTTAAAGATCTGAGCTTAAGATACAGTCCTGAAGGAAATTCAGTGCTAAAAAATCTTAATTTTGTTGTAAGCTCTGAGAAGATTGGAATTGTGGGAAGAACTGGTGCTGGAAAAACGTCCTTAATTTCTGCGTTGTTTCGATTGGCTCATCTAGAAGGTGAAATTTATATAGACGATATACCAACCAGTACTTTAAATTTGAAAAAATTGAGATCAAAGATTAGTATCATTCCTCAAGAACCACTCCTTTTTGCTGGAACACTTCGGAGAAATCTTGATCCTTTTGGAATATATTCAGATAATGATCTGTGGCAAGCTCTAGAAGAAGTTGAATTCAAAAACACAATGACAAAGGATATGAATGAAGGTTTAGAGAGTGCAATTTCTGATAGAGGAATTAATCTGAGCAAGGGACAACGACAGCTTCTTTGTCTTGCGCGCGCTATTGTGAGGAAAAACAAAATTTTAATTTTGGATGAACCAACTGCAGATGTCGATGAGCAAACTGATCAAATAATTCAAAAAACGATTAGAAAGAGGTTTTGCAATTCTACTATTTTTATCATTGCACATAGACTGATCACTGTTATTGATTGTGATAGGATCATGGTCATGAATGAAGGATCCATAGTGGTATGTCATATTTATGGTGGATCATAATATATTTTGCGGTATGTGAATATTTACAGAGTTCCTTATTTTCAGGAGTTTGGCAATCCATTTCTATTACTAGAAAATAAAAATGGGTACTTATTTAAGATGGTTCAACAAACTGGCACACAAATGGCTAAAACCCTTACACAAATTGCTGAGAATGTAAGATTACTGAAGCTCTATTTATTATAAGAGTTCTTTTTTGAAAAGCAATATAATTGTATGCATTTTTTTTCAGTGTTACCGCAGCAGGCAGCATGACTAGGGTTAGTCAAATTAGTACTCAAAGTTGAAACTAAACAAATTAAAGTTAAGACTTATCCCTTTTTCATTCAAAAGAAAAAAACAATGCAGATTGTTAATATTATTTTCTATTACTCTTCTAAACGAAATGTTATGACTTGATGTACATTCTAGTAAATATTTTGGAACAGTATGATAATGTTACAAATTGCAGACTGCGTATTTTATAAACCTAGTTATAGTTTTTACTACCTGTATCTCGATTGCGTATGTTTATATTTTAATAATAGCGATGTCCTTTACGCTTCGTGAATTAAGTATTAAAAATATTTCGTTTCGGTCAAATTGCCAAAAAAGTTATTACTATATCAATTAGAAAACTAGTTTTCAAATTGTTGTATAAGTAAACTATAATTTTAATTGAAACAGTTGTCGATAGTTCAAATTTTTTAATTTCAAAAGCTTCAATTTATTAAGTTATTGAAAACTTTTGAATGCCATCAATTTTTTAATGATCAACTTTAGAAATTTCATTACAAATTGAAAATATATAACGATTAAAAATTTTCAATTATGCAATCATATTGTCGGCAAATAAACATTTGTATATAGTCTATAAAGTTTTACTTTCTTTAATGTATTATATTACAAGCATGCGTAATGTGAATTGATCATAATAAAATATACCTACTTATAATAAAAAAAAGATTTTAAGCATTTATTTATTTTCCGTTCTATTCACATTTTACTTTAATGTTTTTTAATTATTTCTGTTCGAAAGTACCTCAGGTCCTCTAGTGCAGGATTCCACCAGGGTGCATCCCGGTCTGTTTTCTTAATACGAAGAGGACAATATGCTTTGTTTACACTTTTCCGTAGAAAGTCGACAGCGAATTCTATGTGTTCCACAGACTTGATTCCCCGTATAGCACCTGGCAAACTGTATAAGAGATCCTCCTGAAAAGTATCCCAGACCGTTGCTGTAGGGTGAAAATATCTTTAAACCGCGGATCTATCGGCTCTCAAGGAGATGCATATCTGTCTATGATCCGATAGGAACCTTTTCGACGATACATGCCATCCCTCGAACCCTTAGTCAATACTTATCGATGGTAGGTGAATAACCCTGATGTGCGTTAGCATTACTTTTTATGAGCAATGGTCATTCTTTAACACTACAATGGACCACCAGATTTCGCCATTCCTGAGATGGTGCGCCCTGGTATTCAAAGCACAGGTACGCTGCACAAATCACCATAGCTTGGGACCTGCCCCATAAATTTTGCTCAATCATTATTGTCACCAAGTCTCTAGAAAAGAACCTTGTTGATCAAAAAAAAAAAAACCGTTTATTCCGCTGCAAAACGTCTGCTTCAGATAGCAGACTCTCCTTTAGCGTGGTGACCGTTTATCGAGATTAAATTCAGACTAGAAGATGGACCTCTATTGTGCATTTTAACTTCAAGTTATTTTCTCCATCTCTTCCGAATACAAATTCGGTGCTCTGTTTACGAGTGTAACTTTAGTTTTTGAGAGGATCTTCATTTTGATCCTCTCCAACCCATAGTCAGGCCTGCAGTCGATCGCATTATAAGTTGGGTAGCTCGTCTATTCACCTTGACACCAATCACCTTTCATCCTCCCGCTTTAATGGTTGGATTTTGGATTACTATCCTTTTACGTACTGATGTAATTTTCACGAATATACTAGGAATTCGAACTATCCGCTTTACCTTGGGAGGTCTGCTACCGATCACTTCGATCTTAGCTCCCATCTAAAGATCATAATTCGCCAACAGTTTCAATGAGTCAAGTTCAGAAAACTTTGTGCAAACAGATGACAATAAAGGTATCAATTTTGAAGTGGCAATCTTCAAATATTGAAATGACTTCTGCAGGTTGCACACCATCGATTTTTTCCTCTAATGTCGCCTAAATGCCTTGGTTTATTTGTCATCGAGTTTGGTTATAAGGATCCTCTTGGATACTGTTATACTACTTTCAGGTGACTTTGAAGAGCCTCGATATAAGAAAATGTTGGACCTCTCAGCTGCATCTTCACTTGTTCGCCGTTTTCATTCTGCTGTTGCACAAATTATTGTATGCAAATCTAAGGAATTTTTTTTACCTACTTGATTTTGATTACCAATTCCTAGTTCAAAACGCTAACATAACCCGAAATTGCTAAACAATGTGAATCTTCTTTTGAATCGATTTTTTTTAAATACTAATTTCCGATAAAAAGACAAAGATACATTTTAAGCACATGGTACTTAAAAAAAAATTCCTGCGCCTCTCAGGGTTAGTAAAAACATTTTTTGAAGCCAAACTGAGCTGCATTGCATATATAAATCCATAAAAGCGAGAAGTGATTTCAAATTTGGGTTTGCGAAAATAATCGACATCGTTCTCAAATTCCTAAAATCCAATATACTAGAATTAAAAGTGTATTCCCTCAATTCGTTCATTTTCCGGAAAAATAAATTCCGAATTTTTTTTTCCTTCGAAATGGTCAAAGTTGAAAAGTGCTTCCAAACTTTGAAAATGAACACGAGCTTTTAAATGGAAAAACCTAGGTTTTCGAAATAATAAAAACAAGAAGTATTTGTTATTAAATATTTGTGAATTAAAGTTTAGTCACCTGCTAAGGCATTTTCAAGAAATAATGTCCACCCAATTACTTTTAAAACTATTTCAATATGAATTATTTCTATATGATATGTCATAAGTTTCGAAGTATTTTCTAACTAACCTGGGATTGTTTAAAGAATTATTATTTTCTTAAATAATTTTTTTCACTTGTAAATCATAAACATTTATAATGTTACAAGGTTAATATTACAGTTGTTGAATTTAGCGAATATTAGGAGTAATATATATTCTTTTAACGATATTTATCAATTATTTCAATAATTTTAATTACTCGAAACTATGTTTTCCCTGTGTTTTTTAAAAACTGACTACTTTCTGGAATTAATAACGCAGTTAATGGATCCTAAGGGTAATCTCTTTTGTGAAAGACATTTTTCAATTATTGAAACCATTTTCATTCTTTTCAACAAAGTTATTTCTTGTAAACCTTGAGAAGTTACTATTTTCTTTAATTAATGATAGAGTTAATAAATGATAAGAGAAATATTTCTTTTGAAAACAGTTTTAAATTATTTAAATAACTGATAGTCATTCACTCCCGCTTTTTTATAAGAATGATGGAGAAAATTAAAGTTTCTTATATCTCTTACACTATGTTGTGATAAAAATTTATTGCTGCATGCGGATTTATTATTATTAACAAATTAAATGAAATCTATCAAGCACATCCCAGATAACAATGCATGCGAGGGCACATGGGCGCATGGCGTGCACGCACGATGTGTCGGCAATAATGCAAGCACAGTGGCAGCACGATCTGAGGGTAATAAGTAATCCCACATAGTGACTGCACTCGATCTGCATGATATGAGCACAGCGTGCGTCCTTCATACTCGGCCGATAATGAGGGCAAAATTTCGTCATATAACGTGCGGTGAAGTGTGCGGCACAAAAACCGCATTATTACTGAAAATATATAATAGCAGTTCACAATAATACAACTTTAAAAATTTATAAGTTGTTGATCATATTTTGATATTTTTTAAAAAGCTGTTCTACGTCAGATATTTTTTTAACACAACTTGAAATAAAATTTAATTATTTTCTTACAAGTTGTTCCACAGATATTTTGCTGCAAAATAATATTTCAGATTCCAAAGCATCTGCAAAAAACCCAAAATTTATTATTATTGATAGAAGGACAGCAAATATATATTAATTAATTTAATATAATTAGTGATTCTTCGTATGATAAAAATGTTTTGCCAAAGCAATATAGTTTTATAAAACAAAGAAAAGGAATAATAATTTAATTTGTATTTTTAAATAATTTTTAAAAAATGATTTAAGAAAAACATATTAATTTTTATCTTTAAATTTTCATATATTTTATATATAATTTTTAGCAGAAACCATTTCTTCAAAGAATTATGAAAAGTAATTTGCCTTGCTTGGAAAAATTATATTGGTTTGATTTTATTAAATATTAAATTTTCATAAAAATAATTAATAAAGTGTATTATTTAATTTAAAAAATAGTATTCATAATGATATTCGCGAAAAAACAGTGCGGAAATCAATTTAAGATCTTATCACTCATCTTTTATTTGAAGAAGTTGAATCTAAATTTGAAACTACCGCTTGATGATGCGCGATACAGTTGCGCAGCCGAGAATTCCACATTTTTTCCGGCATTAATTAGATTTATGATAAATTGAATAAAAAAATCCAATTTAGTTTTAAAAAAACATGTATTTTGTTATTTTGACATTAGTGGATAAAAATTCAGAGAATTTTTATAATTTCGGCCAATGACAGCTCTTATGACGGGAAACTAGCAGAACTAGTACGGAGAGCCCGGGCAGAGATTTAGATTATTCACTGTACTCAGTCCAGTGAACGAAAACGGACTCACTATGGTGGCCCGATGTAAACATTGCTTTCGATAACAGTAATTTTTACTGACAAACTGACGGCGGTTATTCACCGTAGCAGTGAAGTAGTGGTGAACTTAATAAGAAAGTACAGAAACCATGCTTACCGAAAAAAATTTTTTACTAGTAATCAGTACGGTTAAAGCCAGCAATCAGCGCGCTAACTATTTTGCAGTGCATCAGCTTGCCGGTTATTTTGTTGCTCAAACAATGTGTCTCGGTTTTCGCGAAGTTTTTTGCAGATAATTTTTGTCATCGATCTATATAAACTGTACGTTTTTATCTGAATATCTCGATCTTTAGTATGGCAACATGTCTTATTGTTAATTATAATAATAAATAAATACATAAAATATTAATGATTCGATTTTTCTTTCTAACCTTTTAAAAACATAACCTGCGGCTACCTGCACTGGCACACCCTAACCTCTCTCAGCCAAAGACACAGTTTTTTAAAATTCACACACAAATATTTTAAATTAGGAGTCTTTTATTAAAAACGTTATAGAATGTTTCCTGTTAATTATCTTATTTTTTATTATAATTATAATTAATTATTACTAATAACACGTGCATGATAGCAAGATGCTGGCACGTGCGGATCGAAATGCGTGCGGCGCATATGAGGCCAAATATGTCTGCACGCTTGCCCTCACATCGTGCCGATCGGCCGACACGTGTACCAACATCATGCACGCAAGGAAAAAACTCTGCCTCAAGTAACTACAGTCATTTGAATATTTTGTTTTATTATTTTAAAGATAAACAAAGTTATGAAAATAAGAATAAAAGTGTATTTATCTCAGATGAATGATAGTAAAAGTAGAAGATAAATTTGTGTACTAACTAATCAATCAGTTTATTAAACAATATTGTAATTTTAATAAAAGAAATTAACTTCATACTCTGATGTTTTTTATTTTATTTCTCTGTAGCATTATTTTAGTTTTCTTTATTAAACAAAAAATTTTATTTATTAAACATATTGATTAAATACTGAAATAATTGGTTTATCATTTTTAATCGAATTCCTCTTAATAAAATGTACTTTAATTTTAAATTGTCAACTATTAGCATTTGCCATCATGATGTGATTTCGAAACTTTTATTATGCCTCTGTGATCATTAACTGAAAGTAATTTTTGTGCAAAGCTCTTCATTCTTCTTATGACATAACTAAATTGCCCAAATGTATGCACAAGCGCTGATTGCAGATTAGATATGTTATCAAAAGCCTTACGAATACATGTAACATATCAGAATTCAAAATTCAGTTTCTGCGACTTTCAGACATGGTAAAAAAATGTGTAAAGCTTAACTTAACCCCAGTTCATGTAAATTGACTAAACAGAAAAGGGATTTTAAAATTAAGTTTTTTGAAAATGCGGAAGAACTCGATACCGATCTCAAGTTCCAAAAAACCAATACACAATAATTACAAGAGTGTTCCCTCCAATGAAGCAGAGAATATTGGGCATTTAACTGCTCCAAATCCTCGACAAGATGCAAGTTTTTTCTCCATAATTACTTTTGCGTAAGATTTTTATATTGGACTGAATTCCTGTTAAATACTAAATTTTATACTGTTGATCGCTTGATATGGAAAACTTTAATTTTTAGATGGTTTTGGAATTTTTTTTGGGTGGGTTATCAAAGAGAGATAACAGAAACCGATCTTTTTAAACCACTAGATGATCAGTGTAGTGAGTTTCTAAGTAAAAAGATACAAAAATTATGGCATGAAGAAATTCAATCCAAGGCTAAAGATAAAACTCGACCTTCTCTCTTCAAAGTTCTAATAAAATGTTTCGGATTGAAAATATTAATCATTGGAGTTTTCTTTCTAATTTCAGAAACATATATAAGGTGACCAAACCATCATAATTCTGAATTTGAATTTGTTATTTCCTAAGGCATTGTTTATTTTGTTAATTTTTTTGTAGCCTACATTTTAAAATCTTATCTCTTATTCTTATCAAACTTTTGATAACGATACGACTTTAATTAATTTAGTATTTTAAAGAAACTTTTTTAATTGCTCGAATCATTACAAAATAATTAATTTAGTAATTTAATATTATCAGATATTTTTATTGAGACGTGTATTCTTAAATTATAGAATATGTGAGCCCCTTTTTATGGGCAAGGTACTGAAATACTTTAAGGAAAAAAGTGAAATGACTTTCCAAGAGGCTTTCTACTGGACAGGTGGTCTTCTTTCCATATATGTTACCCAATTCTTTGTAATCAATCATTTGTTGAATTTAATGCAAATGATCGGATTAAAGATCAGCATTGCTTGTTCTTGTTTGGCTTATTCTAAAGTTTTGCAAATTAGCAGAACTTCCTTGGAGACAAAGAATACAAGTGGTCAAGTAAAATCAGTTATATCATAAATTAGCATTATCATGAATATAACCATTTTTTTATTTTTTAAAATAGAAGTATTTTAGTTGAGTTTTATTGTCTTTTAGATACTCAATATATTAAGCAATGACTTTTCAAGTTTTTATAATGCCTTAAAGTACATTCATTATCTTTGGATCACATTTGTTTTGTTACCAGTAATTACATTTATGATATATCGAGAAATAGGCTGGCCAGCTTTTTTGGGGGTCATCTTCTTTTGCATGATATTACTTTTCCAGGGTAAGTTTCTATTTAAATATTAATTAACATTTAATTAAATAATCCCAAAATTCAGGTGAGCTTTACTAAAAAAATTCTTTAATGAAAATATGAGTTAGGTGTTCTAGGGAAATTTACACCACACTGGGTATTTCAAGCTTTTTCAAGAACTGATGAAAGACTTCGTCTGATCCGTGAAATTGTTAGTGGATCACAAGTGATCAAAATGCTGACTTGGGAAAAACCTTTCCTTCATCTTGTGGATAACGTGAGGAGGTAAATTTATATTCGCACGTTATTTATCTTTTAGACATAATTTTTGTAATATGCATACAAAAATATCTTATATAATTTGTATTTTTTCGAGTTGCACTTGATTGCTTAAGCTATTGTTTACACCGAAGACCAACGAATAAAAGAAAAACATTCTTGCTTTCTAAAAATTCACTTTTTAACAAAATTTCTAACGAATACATCAAAATTCTTTAAAAAAATTGAAAAAATCCATTATTGTTTCAATAATTGCTACGGATTTTGTAGAAATGAAATGCGAGCGGTGTGGAAAATAAACTTCATCGAATTGATAGCATGCTCTTTCCAATTTTACACGGTGCAACTTTCCACCTTTGCTACTGTAATATTTTACTTCATGTACACAAAATATATCGTTGCAGAAAAATTGTTTGTGGTGATTGCATACTTCTACAGCCTTCGAATTCTCATAAATAATTATTTTGTAATAGGTATGATGCATAGTTTTAAAAAGATTCAAAAACTATATAACATAAGACAACTGCAGAACAGTATGTTACTAATAGTTTATTTTCGTTTAAGCTCTTCAATCTGGAGTAAAAGTATATGCCTCTATTGAACGTCTTAATAATTTTTTGATATCTAATGAAAAACTTTACACGGATATTGACAAAAGTACAAAAATTGAAAACACAACAGACATTAAGAGTGAAATTTCTGATTCTGAAAAAGCAATTTTCATGGAGAGTGCAACGGCAAAATGGAACTCTGAATCGAAAGAAGATACTCTAAAATCTTTGAATTTTACTACAAAATTTAGAAAACTCACAGCTGTCATAGGTCAAGTTGCGTCAGGAAAGAGCAGCTTACTGCATCTCATTCTTCACGAACTTCCTCTAGTTTCTGGAAAAATTAAAATTCATGGAGAAATTTCCTACTTTAGTCAAGAGCCTTGGACTTTTGGATCGAGCATTAGGGAAAATATTATTTTTGGAAGATCAATTAACAAGAAGCGTTATGATCAAGTTATCAGAGTGTGTCAACTGGAACGAGATTTTTCTATTCTTCCTCATAAAGATCAGACAATTATAGGAGAAAAGGGAATAAATCTGAGTGGAGGTCAAAGGGCAAGAATTGCTTTAGCACGAACAGTTTATGCTGATGTCGATATTTATCTTTTTGATGATCCACTCTCCGCAGTAGACGCTCAAGTTGGTAGATTGATTTTTGAAGAGTGCATATGCAATTTCTTGAAAGGGAAAACAAGAATTTTGGTCACACATCAACTTCAGTATCTTAAAAATGTTGATTACATCTATTTTTTAAATGAAGGTTCTGTAGAACACAAAGGCACCGTTGAAGATTTGCAAAATTCTGGACTAGAAATAGCAAAGTTGCTTCAAAGAGATGCTATCACTGAAAATGACACTCAGAATTCATGTCAGAAATCCTCTTCTGAAAATGTAAGTTCAGCAAATGTTACCTCTGAAATAAAGGAAAAGCAAGCAAATGAAGTAAGAGCTGTCGGAAATGTATCAAAAAAGGTATATTTGTCTTATTTCAAAGCTGTGGAAAACAACTGGATGGTTCTTTTAGCTGTTTCTATAGGACTTGTAAAACAGGTGACAATTAGTGGTGGAGATTACTTAATTTCCAGATGGATAAATCATGGTGAAGCTTATTCAAAGAACGATACTGATATTTCTGGAAATCAGTTTTTGGATGCAACAGTCAGCTATGATTGGTATTTTTACGCCTGTGGTTGTTTATTATTTTCTGCTATACTTTCAATATATTTGCAAATTTTTTACTTGCTTAAAATGTGCACTAGAGCTTCTCTTAGAATGCATTCATCTATGATACAGAATATCATTTATGCGCGTATGGTGTTTTTTTACCTAAATCCCGTTGGCCGAATTATGAATAGGTAATTATTCAGAAGAATGTGAATGGGGGAGGTCATTCATTAATGTCCGTAACTTTTTATTAGATTTTCTAAAGATATGGGATTGGTGGATACATTCTTGCCAGTGTACCTGTATAAAGTTTTGCAGCAAATGTGTTTGATGGTGGTGCTAATTCCTCTTTCTGCATTTATAAACTACTGGCTTTTACTGCCCCTGGTTGTGATTGGAATTGTTGCCTTTTTCTTTACCAAAGTTTATGTAAGGACGAGCCGAAGCGTCAAACGTTTGACTAGCATAAGTATATTGTCTAATGAATTATCTTTTATTAATGAGGGTTTATGTAGTAACTATTTCTCGCTTTATTGAATAACGCTTATCATCTGTTTTTAGCACGATCACCAGTGATTAGACATATTGATTACACCCTTCAAGGGCTCACGACAATTCGAGCTTTCAAGGCTCAAAATTTATTACTAAAAGACTTCCATGACCATCAAGATCAAAACACTTCAGCTGTATTTCTGAACATGAGTTTATATCAAACCTTTACGTTTTACTTGGACTTTCTATTCACAATTTATACTGCATCAGTTACTTACACTTTCCTATTTATTGGCAACCAGCATTCATTGGGAGATGTTGGTTTAATTATTACGCAAAACACTATGCTTCTGCTTGCTTTAAAAATGGGAATTTGGAATGGCGCTGAAATGGAAAATTGTATGACATCTACTGAACGTGTATTGGAGTACACAGAAATAGAGCAGGAAAAACTGAAAAAGCATAATTCTGAAGATAAATTATTAGATAAGTGGCCTCAGAAAGGAAAAGTTGAGTTTAAAGATCTGAGCTTAAGATACACTCCTGAAGGAAATCCAGTGCTTAAAAATTTGAATTTTGTAGTTAACTCTGAGAAGATAGGAATTGTGGGAAGAACTGGTGCTGGAAAAACATCCTTAATTTCTGCATTGTTTCGAATGGCTTATCTGGAAGGAGAAATTTATATCGATGATATACCAACCAGTACTTTAGATTTAGAAAAATTAAGATCGAAAATTAGTATTATCCCTCAAGAACCACTTCTCTTTGTTGGAACTCTTCGGAAAAATCTTGATCCTTTTGAAAAATATTCAGATGATTATCTGTGGCAAGCTCTAGAAGAAGTTGAATTCAAAAACACAATGACAAACGATATGGATGCAGGTTTAGAAAGTAATATTTCTGGTGGAGGAATGAATCTGAGCAAGGGACAACGACAACTCCTTTGTCTTGCGCGTGCTATTGTAAGAAAAAATAACATTTTAATTTTGGATGAACCAACTGCAGATGTCGATGAGCAAACTGATCAATTAATTCAAGAAACGGTTAGAAAGAGATTTGACGAATGTACTATTTTTATCATCGCACATAGACTGATTACTGTTATTGATTGTGATAGGATCATGGTAATGAATGAAGGATCAATAGTGGTATGTAATATTTATGGTGGAGCATAGTATATGTTGTGGTATATTAATATTTATAAAGTTCCTTATTTTTAGGAGTTTGACAATCCATTTCTATTACTAGAAAATAAAAATGGATTCTTCTATAAGATGGTGCAACAAACTGGTACTGAAATGGCTAAAATCCTTACACAGACTGCGGAGAATGTAAGATTACTGAAGCTCTATTTATTATAATAGTTTTTTTTGTATAATAATATAATGATATCCCATTTTTCAGTGCTACCGCAGCAGGAATATTAAAATTAATTCAATTAGTGCTGCACGCTGATATTAAAAAGTTAAAGTTATTAGTTTTTTTTTCATTTAGGATAAAAGAATGCGAATTTTTAATATTATTGTCTATTGCTGCTCTCAACGAAATTTTGTGTAATGATTTCTATTGTTATAAGTATCTTGAAACATAATTAAAATATATCTAACGCGAAAAGTATCAAATTCTTATTTTTCGAGTAAAATGGAAAAATAGAATTTTGAGGGTGGGATTAATATCACACACTTATTCTATTTAAAATAGGAATATAAAATGCTGCTTTAAAACTATAATAATTTTGTTCATACAAAAAGTGTCTTATTACAAATATTGTTGTCGTTAAATGTGCTTTGAATCCTACTTTTTATAAAATAAAAATATTTTGAACTTGTCATTGTCGTTTTTATTTATTTAATTTTTTATAAAGATTTTTAAAAATCAAATTCGATTGTACAATGTTGTTTGATTGTTACATAAAGATAGATACAACACTCTAGTTAGGTAGAATATAGTTGATACACTCTGCTTTTGGAAATCTTAAAGTCAACACTGTTTGTATTGGGACAGTCGTGTTATTGTTCGGACCCTACCAGTACCGGACTAGACTCCAACTGAGATAAGTCGGGTCGACTGGCCAGCCCCCGATTAATTCACCGTGACGGAAACGCAGCCAGCTACGTCCAAGTGGTGAGGAGTAGAAGACAGTGTGTGTATAGTGGCCACCTAACATGAAATTTATTGTTGTTATTTAGAGTTATTTAGGGAAAAATATGAACGTTTTTATTGCCTCCTGTGAAAAAATAAAAATGAGGGTCACCCCGTTTTGACCGCCAGCCATTCAAGTTTTAAAACGTTTTCAATATGAATTAAAGTCGAACTCAGAGAAAGCCGCGGTTTTGGGGCTAAACATGAACCTGACAATCAAACAAAATCTCGGATAATTTTTGATGTTATTACGAGAACTTCTAAATAACATATCGATGTAATCCAAAATATGTGTCCCCGAGTCGACCCAACAAGGCAATCCTGTTATACCCAAAAAAATGGTTTAGTTGTTCAGGAAAATAACAAGAGATGTAGCCTCCAGAAGCTATGACCATCATTATTTAACAACGATCAATCTCGACGCAACAGGCAGTTATACCTCATCCGACTTGTCACTTCCCACAACATCAGAAGACAATCGAGTCGGGAAATTCACTTAACAAGAAACCGAATGCGAAAGAAGCAGTCAAGCACTAAATGATTTAGAATAGTAACAGTTAAGTTGAGCTTCTTTTAACCATGGGGATGGGTAAAATCTTATCCAACATCCCCTTGACCCCCTTTCGTGCATTAATATCTCCATGCTTATCCTACTCCCTTCCAATTCTTCACACTCCACCAACCAGTGCTCCATTTTTGCATCCCCCTTCCCGCACAATCCACACATCCTCTTCTCTCCAGCAAGCCAGAACCTATTATAACCCTCCACGCATCCGTATCTTATTCTCGCTATAAGTTCCTGACTTTCTTGCTCTCCTTTCTCACACAAATATTGCGCTCTCTCGCTTGGCATAATCCACATATAGTTCCCGTTAAACCTGGAATCTCTTATTCTCTCCTTCCCTGCTTCCTTTTTTCTGACCATGCTGTTTCTTTTAACCCTCCTTCCTTCCGCATGCATTATTCTCACTTCTAAAAATTTCTCCTCATATTTACACGCTCGGCTCCCCGTTACAATCCTTAAACTCATTCTTCCTGTCTTCCTCCTGAAAATATAGTTCGGCATCTTACTTGCTCACCCCAGTGTCCAATTTACGTACCTCTCCTGAATCCTATTTACCTCCTCACTTACCTTCTACTCCCACACCTCTACTCCGTAAAATAAGAGTCTCATCACTTGCAAATCAAACAATTTCATTTTTATTAGAAAATCATCTGCAAATAACTCTTTGTTACCCCCGACATCTGCCTTATCACCAAATTTGCCCTTCTCACTCTCTGTTTTATAAGACCATCCACTCCCCCATTCCTCCGAAGCAGGAAGTCCAGGTACACAAACCCTTTCACCTCCTGTACCGCTTTTCCCTTCGACTTTCACTCCCCTTCCTTATCTCTCCGACCTTGTTTCCTGAACACCATAACCTTCGACTTGTCCACATTTAACTCTAATCGATTAGTGTCCAAGCATCTTCTCAACCTTTTCATCATCTCCTTTCAAGCCTGTTCGCTCTTTGCTAGCAGCACTATGTCATCTGCATAAGCGAGTGACCATATCCTTACTTCTCCTACCCTAACTCCTCCTACCACTCTGGCCGCTAGCTTACTCCCTATACCCGCGATTAAAATTGCAAAAATCATTGGGCTAAGTGGGCATTCTTGTCTCAACCCCCTATTCATCCAGAAATTCTCAGAGATTTCCTCCCCTCCACTCACTCTATCTTTCGTCTCCACATATACACTCCCTTCTCTTTAATTGCCTCCCACAACCTCCCCCTATACACCAAAGTGAACGCTTTTTTTAAATCTTCAAAAACCGCATACACTTTGGCACCCTTTTTGGCTAGTTCCCTATCCACCACGTGCGCCAAGACGTAAATATGTTTCAAAGTACTCCTTTTCTTCCCTAAAGCCGCCTGCGTCTCCGGCAGTATGCCTTTCAGCTCAACATCCTTCTGCAGCCTATCTGCCAACACCATCGCGTATATTTTGTACGCCGTATTCATTAGCGTAATTTCTGTATAATTTTCCTGTCTCTCCCTATCCCCTTTTTCATTCAGCGGCACTATCAACTCCTTCCTCCACCATCTTGAGAATCCCTCCTCCCTCCATACTTTTTTCACTAACCCTTCAGCCTCTTCCTTACATCTTGTGTGCCACGGCCAAACAGCCACGCTTCATTCTCGACACCGTGTAGCGTTAGACTTTTTCAACTTCCTTGTTTTTTTTTCTATCTCCTCGTCATTCAGCTCCTTTCCGTTTACTTCCTATGCTCTTATAATTCCCTTATCTCTCTTCCATGTGTCTAATATTCAATCCGCGTGATTTAAGGAAAGCAAAAGTTAGCTCACACGACATTGACTGATCCTCCACATTTCTCTGGAAGATGCTGTGCATTCTCTTATCGAGGAACTGTTCCCGGAAGTTTTTCTCTCCTGCGTTTTCTGAATCCGAGCTTTCAGGAGTGAGTACTCGAGATAGATAAGAGTTGATGAATTCTGCGCACTCCTGATACTGAAGTTAAGTCCAAGTGTTTCAGCAGCTTTCTCCGCTGCTTTGTACAGAAACGCTCCTTTGCCCTGTTCTTCATGCTTCCTGACCATTTTAAAAAAAAGATCTCTTTCATTTGCGACTCATGTGCTGCACTTAAAATAGTCCTGTTGTGAAGACATTCAATATTCAATATTCCCCGACCACTTCGACGGCGTGAGATGTAGACTCGCGGAACAGAAGACTTAAGATGCATGCTTTTGTTTATGTGCATAACGTTTCGTGCCCCGATATCAAGGGATCTAAGCTCGTTTCTCGTCCATGGAACCACTCCAAATTAATGGAGTACTACCGGGACGGCGAGCATGTTCGTTGCAGATACTTTGTTCCTCGCCGACAGTTCGGAAGATCAAATCTGCCGGATAAACCGTTTATATCTGCTTCGGAGAGTATCCTTCATAGATGTCATGTCCTGAATGCGACTCTGTGGCACGCCCAGGTACGTATAAGTCTCTCCAGCGCAAAGGGTATCGTGTAGCGCTTCTATCGGCGAGCTCAGGGTCTTCAGAGACGCCATTAAGTTTTCCTCAATTTAAATAAACCTTGGCGCATTTGTCTAACCCAAATTCCATTCCTATTTCCTTAGTGTATCATTCGACAATCACTAGAGCTGCATGTAGTTGCTCTTTATTTTAAGCATAAATCTTAAGATCATCCATGTAAAATACATGAGTGACCTTGTGCTTTCGATTTGCAGGTTTGCCGCAAAGGTACCCCTG
>JAAAKG020193294.1:0-24389 GCA_010014905.2 Druon quercuslanigerum
TCTCCGCAAGTGTTTTAGCATATTGTTCATATGCAGGGATGCTTTTTAGGCTATTAACCAGTGAAAGCTTGGCACCTCCAAGAGCGCATATATATATATATATATATATATATATATATATATATATATATATGATACAAATTGTTCAAAAATGGTCGTTGTTCTTTCTAGAAGATAATGTCTAGTTTTCGAATCTAATTCTTCCAAATTGAAGAAATTTCTAATGTAAATAATTACAATTACAGAATTTTTAATCTCAAAACTTAACACTTGCATAATTCCTAATTGTAAATTTTAAAGATATATAAATAGAAACAATATCAAAAATATTATTTGTTTGGAATATCAAAATAGAAGTTTTCTATTTTAAATCTTCCAGATTGAAGGAATTTCAAAAGTAAATAAAAAAATTGCCAAATTTTTTCTTGTAAAATTTAGAAACTAAATTATTTTCAATGTTTAAAGATGTACACTTAACAAATCTACAATTTTAATTAGTTACAATTGGAAAGTCTTGAATTTCGAAAATATGGAATTGGAAATTACTCAATTTTTAAGATTTTTATTTTAAAGTTATGTAGTCTTGAACATTTTTTTAAATATTTTAATTTTGGAGGTTAATTATTGACAATTCTTCAATATTAACTGTTTAGAATTTTCAATTGTTCAATTTTTAAAATTTACAATTAAAATTTCTTTAATTTTAAAGATGTAGAAATAATTTTTTAAATTTTCATGATCTTGGTGATTTTGAAAATCAAGCGGCATGTTGTTAATTCTAAATCATTCAAATCGACGAAATTTTAAATATAATGCAACAAAATTACAAATCTCCAAAATTTTTGAGCTATAAATAAGAATTCTTTTTTAAAACTTCTAAAAATTGTATGATTTTCAACAAATAAGATAAGTTTTCAATTTTAAGTCTTCCAAATAGAAAAAATTTCGAAATCAAAACACCAAAATTCCAGAATTTTCAATTGTACATTTTTTGAGTTATTTTTTTAGTTATTTTTTTACAATTGAACATTTTTTAGTTTAACCATTTGCAAATAATAATTAATTTTTTCATTCCAAATTTTCTCTTTATATCTCCAATTCCATTATTTTGCTTACCCTTATAGTATCATAAGAAAAAAAAATATTTAAAATTATCTATAAATTTTGACAAATGTTTAAGTTCTTTTATTTAATGGTTAGACGTTAAAGCCGAGAAGAAAAAATTTGCTTTCCTCGCTTAAATTTTATAGATACAATCTTCATCTCAATTTCTTTAAAGAATGGATTTATCACGTTTCGTTCGCTTATCCCTCATTTAAATGCATGGAAAATGTAAGCGGCTGGTAACACTTCTACAATTAGCCATTCAATTAAAAATTGAGCACACGTCTTGGTGACAACTGAAAGGTCTGATATCGAGGATAAAGTCTTCAAAAATAAACATTCCATAAAATATTCTTCAAGTCGCAAAAAAATTGATCTATATGAATAGAATATAATTTCTCCTCAGTATAGGACGTTGCTCTATTTACCTCATTATCTCTCGCTTATTTAAATATTCCTTATTTATATTCTTCTCATTCTTTTCTCCATTTTCTTGAATCACCACTTGAATTCGGTCATCTTTTTCGGTCTTGTATTTACAGTCAGAAAATGCAGGACTGCCCTGATTATTATTTTCATCGACGACACGTACATTGTTGAGAAGGTTAATGACGAAGTCGACGAAACTGACCAGCCATATGGAGGGTGTGCGAGGACGACGGTAGGGCAATCGATGAACGGAACTGCGGCACAGCGATGACGTAATTCTGCTGACGCAAATGTTACGTCACACCGAGGGTGTTGGAGATGGAACGACCAGCTGGGTCAGCTGACTGGGGGGTGTTAGCGGGAGGCAGTGGGATTAGGGGTGGGAAGGGCTCGATGTCGTTTTCCGAAGACTAGGGAGGCTGGGGGTTGAACGGTGGAGGGAGCGAATGAGAGAGACAGAGAGAGAGAGAGAGAGAGAGAGCGAGGCAAGGCCGCGCTGAAGCTGAGCAGTTAAAGAGGATCGTCCGTTATGCGAATAACATGTGCAACTGAGCAGTTTGATAACAGGTGGGAACTTCGAGTCGAAAGTTAAGTAGAAATCTCCCGTCCTGGTGGGACATTACTCACGGCTCTTACCATACAGGTCTTTCCTTTCGTCAGTTAAGCAACAAAAATTAGTCTTCTTTTTTAATCTGCCAAGTCCATCCTTAGTTTGATCGAGTTCTACCTGAAATTCTTATGGTTGCTGAATAAAAGTTGAGAGAAAATCAAGAAAAAGGATGTAGAAAGCTTCGATCCTGTAGTAATCTGTATGCAAATGCTGCAAGGGAAGTTGTTTAATGAAATGAAAGTTGAGGCTCGTTATTTTTTCATTTCCTGAAAGTAGTTTGTAGTTTTCACTTTGTGCGTTAATTATTTTGTCTAACTACTGGAAGTAGTTATAAGAAGTTTTTTTCTTTAATTTAGATATTTAACTACTTTTTTGCAAAATTTTACTAACTGAATTAAAACCTAATAAATTTAGGTTATTCAATTAAGAAATAAATTAAATAGTTTTCTCTAACTTTGTGTGTCTGAAATACTTTTTGAAAGTAGAAAAAAAATTTCCAGTGGGTAATAATAATTTTTAATTTTGTCACCCAAAATAAATCAGAAAATAATTTGTAAATTCTCCCCTTTACAAAATTCTTTCTCTTTTCAAGGAAATACCTAAAATCCATTTAAACTTCATGGTCATTTTACTCCTATTTATAAAACGCCGAGGTGAAACTGTCAATTCGATTTACATATTATATTTCTGATAAGGAGACCGGCAACTTTCACTATTTTGAGTGCATAAAATTTTTATTCATTGGAAAATATTAATGTGTCTGGAAAAATGACTTAAGGGAAATATATATTTTATTTTCAAAGCTTTATTTATTATTGTTAAATATTCGTGCTTCAAGGCTCAAATAAATATATCGAAATATTTTTGATAAGCATTATGAATTACACCAATCACTTGAATTCGACAAAGTTAAGTTATAGAATAAAATGTTCTTAAATGTGCTGATTTGTTGTTTGCTTAACTTTCTGACATTAATCCAGGGAGTCTATATACCTGGAAAAGGCCCGAAATGGCCATGTTTTATCAGTTGTGAAATTAGCTTCATATTACTGGATCCAACTATATTTTTTTAATTCATTTTTTTAAATAGTGTCTTTAACTGAAAGTTTAAGTATTCTATTTTTGTTTGGAATATCATCTTTTTATTTAAAAAATCTTTTTTTTTCAAATACAACTAATCTGTTGAAAGTCAAGCTCTTTTTTCAAATTAATTTGTTTGACTAAGGATTCATCATTTTAATTGAACATTTATGTCTTTGGTTGTAAATTTAATTATATTATTAAAAATTATTTTGTTTCTTGTTAAAAATTTATTTTTTAACTAAAAAATTCACTATTCCAAATGGAAAATGAAGTGTTTTGTTGAAATTTTTTTTTTTTTTTTGCTAAAAATGTAACAAGGCCAGTTGAATATTCATATATCTGTCCTGTTGAAAATGCAATATTTTTACTTGAAATCTTACTTAACTTGAAGCATTTTTAATTGAGTTTAATATATTATACACATTAATTTTCATTAAAAGTCTCCTTATTCTCCCTGTATTTACAGTCTTCATTCATCTGTGAAATATTTCAAGTACATGAAGATAAGATAGATTTAAATTATTATTAAAATTCATCGACTTGAGAAATAAATTCAAAAAATGATTAATTATGTTTCTAGTATTATTTATTTATTGAATGATTTGATGATGATAATATGCTAAGGAAAATCTTATAATATAATTCGCCAAAGTTTTCTTAATTATTTTTTTCCATGTCTTAAATGGATACTCTCCTTTTTTCTGAAATCTGCAAACGATATTTAGAATCAACCTTTTGACAACTTGCTTGCTATTTTTTAATTAAAAAATTGAAAAACGCATAAATGGAAAAAATGATCCTGAACAACAGTTTATATTACGACTGTAAAAGTTTTTCTATGCATACATTTCGTAGTGGTTTCCAAAAAAGATCATTTTGGTGAATCGAAAGGCGGACAAATCGGGATCCGCATGCGTATTCCATTGAAAAGGAGAAACTTCTCTCTTTGAAAAGCTGGTACGCAAAATTGAACAAATTTTTTCCCAGTCTGGGTCTCCGGGTTTGGCTTCTTGCCAGACGTTGGCAGAAGCCTTCGTTTGATTTTATTGGACGGCTGTGAAATTCACGCCATTAAGAAGACTGACTTACGGAAACTTTATACAAGGTGGAAGCAACACCAGTTGTCCTCGATAAGAAGCGGCTACTCGATAATTAAAAAAAAGTGATTTCGCATAATTAAGCGCATTTCGTCGATGTTGCAACTGCACATATTCCCATATATCCGATGATGTTGAGGCTCGTTACATCACCTTAGCAACACTATCTTTATGATAAGTATCTACCTCGGGCATAATTTACTACTGAAAAATAACAGATTATTGAACTTTAGAGAGCACCGCGAGTCGTTAGACTGCTTTAAACCTGAAGTAAGATATTGAATTCTTGAGACGAAATTCTAATTAGATTCGTATTCGTTTTGCTAATAAACATGTTTAGATTTATGTACGAATTTAGAAAGTCACTGTTTCCGTTGAATATTTGAATATTCGCCCATTTCGGAACAATGCCATTTTCTTATCCACTTCATCATATATTCCTTCATTGTGATTTCAAAATTTCGAATTTTTTTATTTGCCCAAGGTAAACCCTGGGAGTAACAAATATAAGACAATCGGTATTTTATGTCGCCGTTAATGCAAAACTGCAGTAAAGCTGTCATTTTCGTCAGAGACATTTTGTGTATAATTGTTTCTTTTGGGCTTCAATCTCAATTGACTCTTGCAAAGTTGTAGCGTAACAACACATTTTATTAGCGATAAAAGAGTCATTGACCTCTACACTGGGCTATTACTTAACACCAATGTTTTGTAACACTTACATGTTTATATGACATATACGATCGCGAAATTTCAGTACCTCTTCATACAAAGAAATCAAGATGTTTTTTTGCAGACTTCTGTATATCTGTCCATCTTATGTCACAAAAATTAATTGATACTCATTTATCCCAGATTTGATTGCATAATTGAATAGTGAGGTTCAACATTTCTGAAGATTTTGTATAAGAAAATAATTTACAACGGACATTTGTAATACTTTCTTTGCAAAGGGGAATCTTCAAGCATCAAATTTTAACTTTCATTTTTACCGGACCACAGAAACTCATGCCTGATGTCACCAATTTTTTTAAATTGACACAATATAAACATAGAGCAAGAGAAATATAGGATTGTCTAATGTTTTGTCAAAACAAATTTATTGCCAATTTTTCCCATTTTTACCAAAACTTTTCTTACAAAAAACTTCTCGATTCTACAGGAGAAGGAACAAACGTTCTGAAAAATCAAATTTTTAATTTCCAACAATAAATTAGAACGTTTTTTTAAGATCAATTGGTACCAAATAAAACCCCTAAAATTTTTATTAGAAAATGTTATTACGTTTTCTTGATTTTGGATTGTGATAAAAATCCAATCTTCCATTTGAAAGAAAGTGAGAATTTACTTTCCAGAGGCCTCAGCGCTAATTCAAACTCAGGCCCTTATGGCATGCTTACAAAATAATTAAAAAATGTAATTATAAACATATTATTTTATCAGGATGTGCAATACAATTTTTGTTATCTTCTGAACCTATAATTTTATATTAAAAAAGTCTGGGAGAAGGGGGTTATCCTCTTTATGACAAGCTATTCTTGATACACGGTTAAAGATAACAGAAAAAAATTGTCACTAGTAGTCAAAATCAGGTTACTCACTCCTGATGAATTTGCATATTTATTTTCCTATATTTTCCATAGCAATTACAATAAAATTTGAATAGGTGAATGAGGAGCCATAAAATCAGCAAATTATGAACATATGCGTTTTATCTTTGCCCAATTAGACACTCACTTTGTATACAGCTTTGGAAATTATCTCATATAACGCGGCCCACTGTTGGTGTCACTACCATAAGATAAACAAAAATGTGTTTTAGAACGGTTTTTTAAAAACATTCTTTAAAATTTAGATAAGTTTTCAGAATAATTATGATATATACAGGCCTCGGATTCAAGATAAATTCAAAATAGTTTCAATAGTAGCATGCATTTTGAAGAATAGTAGGGAAATAGTATGATGTCATTTTTTAAAGATCAAATCGAGGGGTTAACTATTTTTTATAATATCCCGAAAAATCTTTAATCTTTTTAAATTCCTTGGAATCTTTAAAATTCCTTGCAATCCTTAGAAATACACTGAAATCTCTGTATTTCCTGAAATCCGTTGAAATCCTGAAAAATTCCTTAACATTTTTTAAATTATCTGAAACCGCTGGAAAATTCTACAAGTTTTTTAAATCCCTTAACATTTCCTGGCAGTTTTTGAATGTCCTAAAAATTCCTTACATTCTTTGAAAGCTTTGAGGCCGTATAAAATACTTTTAAATCCCTCAAATCAGTTAAAATCCTTTAAAATTACTGGTGATTTAAAATCTTCAAAATCTTGAAACCTTTTGAAATGTCGATTTTTAAATGGAGGTCACATTATTTTACACAGTGTAGCGAAGAATTTTAAAAATATTTCCTAAGGCAAAGTGCCAAAATAGTTAAATTAGCGAGAAATTTGAAAAAATGGTAGCACTAGTCTTTTTTTTAATTGTAGCAGAAAAGTTGAATCGTTAAAAAATGTTAAAAAATATCAAGAGTGGCGTGAGTCTGAGGCCTCTATATCGAGTCAACTTTGAAATTTCTCTTCCTATGGGATAGTAGGTTATTGTAATTTGAAACAAAATCGATAAGATAAACCTTCGGTTTTTGCGAGTCAGGTATGGATCCTCTTAAAATGTGAAAGTTTTCTACAATTCTACACACGAAAAGTTTAAAATATGAAGTGAAATTTTTTAATTGGTTCTAGACTTCAGGGAAGTCTAAGAGTGCCAAAAAAAGATAATTGATGGCACTTAGTCCCTTTCTACCCGAAGGGTATTGGTTGTTCCTTATTTAATTTAAAAATTCCGGTTCTCTCACCCTGGAGACTACCAGCCGGAGGTTTATAGACATTGAAAGTCCATTGAAAGGCAACGGTGCTAGGGAGATGCAAAAATCGACTTTATGGGCACGGCGGCCTTGAATCACGGGATCCCCGATCCGCGTGCAGACTCGGTCAGAGTCCTTCGGTATGCGGAGCTCGACCTAAACGACTAAATCACTCTCTTGACCGTTGCATTCTACGTTTCTTGATTATTAAACCTTAGACTCCCTCATACGCATTCGTGTTCTTTAAAATCTTAAATCTTCAGAATATATTTTTAAATTTCTCCTTGCAGAACTGCGCAGTGGTAAAAATATAGAATATAGAGGAGAGCTCACATTATCAGTGAACATAATTTGTTACCCAAAACCGCTTTTCAACTGCGTCATTATTTGATATTTAATTAATTCACAGGTGTTGCATTTGGACCGACCTTCCCCATAAACTGGGGTAAGGCGGACATCATATTACTTCCGTCTATTCAAACAATATAAACAGTCTAGAATAAAAATTATACAATATAATAATTCTGAAGAGTGTAATGTAAGGAAAAGAAATTATTTCAAACATTTTCGACCATAAATAAATGTTTTCTCATCAATCAAAGTAAAACAAGTAGGATCCGCCGTCGTGCCCCGTACGTGACATTGCAAGATTTAATTAATGTTAATATACTTGAAACATTTATAGCAGTAATTAATTATATCAGAAGTTCAAAAAAGTACTTCATCCACTAAAATCCAACTATTTCATGCTTCAAGTTTTTCAAAGTTTGATGTAAGTACTAAATTTCTGCCAAAGATGTCTGTTTCCGTCAAAACGGTGTTTCATCATTAATCTTTTGAAAAAGTATTTTAAAACATAAATTGCATTACAGCACTAATTTTCGAAAAGAAGAACTCTATTTCATGTGAAAAACTAATATAAAAATCAAAAAAACACTGGCCTACTTTTAAATACCAATGTCCTGCCCTAATTTTGGGCTAACATTAGCCCAGAAACCACAATCAGTCCCTGTTCTCTCTAGTTTTTTTTAATCCCCTATAATTCCAAGGTGGCCGTAGGGAAAAACTGGAAATCAGAAAAATGTCAGGGGATTTCATTGCTTAGGGAAAGTCAGGGATTTTGTAAAAATCTTGCAAATGTTAGAGGTTTTCTATAAGAGATACTTTAAGGAACTGTAAAGAATAATAAATTTGAAGTCGTTAAATTTTAATTTGACATCTTTTTATTTCCTTTATCAAAGATTCTATCTTAAGATTGTTATGAGATAAAGATCTGGTCTTTGAATATTAACGGTCAGAAAAAAATTAAAGGATTTTGAAATTGGATCACTCAGTAATTTATTTGCCTTGCACTTTTATCTACTCACTGTTTTGTAATTGCTTCCTCCTGTCGATTATATTTATAGTTAATAATTTTATTATTTGTTTGAAAATTCAACAAATTTATAAGAGACTTAATTTTTGTTTAAAAATTCATCATTTTTTATTAGAAAGTTATCTGTTTTAATAGAAGTTTCATCTTTTTGAATGAAAATGTAACTGTGTAGTTTAACATTAATTTTCTTGTTGAAAATTTGTGTTTTTGGTTTAGAATTCCGTCTTTTTCGTTTTGAAATTTACTGCTTCTGAAAGGGAGGTCATATTTATTGGTTAAAATATCATCTATTACATTTTTGTTAAGAATATAAAATAAAAACTGACCTATTTAGTTGAAATTTCCACTATTTAAAAAAAAATGTTACTGCATTTTTTTAATTCGTCTTTTTGCTGTAAAAAAGTAACCACTTGATTGAAAATTAAACTGTTTTTAGTTGCAAATTGAATTATCTGGATAGAAGTTTAACTTTGTTATTAAAAATTCATCTCTTGTCCTTTAAGGTTGAGCTATTTGGTTGGAAATGCAACTATTTGGTGGAAAAATAATTTTTTCGTTGAAAATGTAAGTATTAGATTGTCAACTTTTGTCTAAGCCATTCGACTTTTTAGCTTGAAAGTGCAACTATTTGGTGGAAATTGCAACTGTTATTGGTTAAAGTTGAAGCTTATTTGTTCTAAAATTCGACTATTTGGTTGAAAATTTATCTTTTTATGTTGAAAATTTAAGTATCTGGTTCGAAATTCAACTTTTTTTTGGAAATGTAATTATTTTGTTGAAAAATCAAGTATTTTGCTCAAATTTCACATTTTTGGGCGAAAATTCAACTCTTATGTTAAAGAATCGTCCTTTTTTAAGTGGAAATGTATCTTCTATGGTAGAAATGTCATCTTTTTTTGTTGTTATTAAGTTTCTATATATCTGGAAAGAAGGAATAACCCAATAATTTGTTTATAACAATCATTTTAAACATAATAATTTTTAACTTGTATCAATTTTTCGCGTCTTTATACATTTATACATTATTGCACTGCCGTCTCCTTTAGATATTCAAAGGACATGAGATGAAAGTTAAGAAAGACTACCTGAGTATACTTTTATTCTTCAATTTCGTTTTGGCTTTCTGATTTATAATTGATGACCCACCTTATATCGATTTTGAGAATCGCACATATATTATTTATCAGATTTTAACGAATTCAAATCAGAATTTAATGAAAAAAGATGCATTCTCGGTACTAATGATAATTGATATTCACTATATATTTCTTGCCTTTCTGCTGTGTGCGATGTGAATATAATTTTCCAAGAACATAATTATTTATCCATCCCTAATAGAAAGTACGTGATGCAGAAATACATTTATTTATGAGAAGTATTCTCATATTTTATGACAACTGAAAGAAAATATACGGAGGTGATTATTATAAAGTATGATAAATATCTTTGCTGACGGCCAGCATTTCACTAACTTCTTGGTATTGCTTTCCGCAAAATTGTCTCTACATTATTGCATTGCGTACATTATAATTTCCAAAACGAATATTTTTCATTTTTTGATGTAAAAAGTAAAATATTAATTTTCATAAGATAGTCTATACAATTGAGAATAAGATTGAGGAGTTGATTTAAAGTTGTATTTACGGAATTATTTAACAAACACTCATTAGTGAAAAAAAAGATATTGTCAATAAGAAAAAAAAGGGAGAAATTATCGATTTTTGAGAGAATAAGTACCATAGGATTGAAAATTGACCACTTCATTTGCCACGCACGATTTCTTCTTAGTCTTTCTACACTTTTAATGTCATGTCACACACTTAAGGCATTTCTAATGATCATTCTGTCAATACTAATAAACGTCTCACTTCTTAGCAGGTCAAGAGAGGACATATTTTATAGACTCGTTCTTTTGCTATAATTGTCTATTGGTCTGCTGTTGAGAGCTATTTATTCAAAGTTCTATTTTTTTCTTATTAGATTAATTCCCTTTAATTTGTAGCATATGCAATTGTTTCATGTCCAGAATCCATTACTAATAAATTTGCATACATTTTCATTAATTTAGTCAAACATTCTATTTCTTCATGTAATCAAACATTTTGCATCATCATGGTTAACGATACATATTCATGACTCATCAACGAAAATTCATTTTGGAGCCATCGATAAATTACGTTACCAATTTTGGGCTTTTTTTACCCCCCCCCCTCCCTCGTTTATGACCGTATTTTTTTCTTATCCCCTACCTCTCTCAAAATGTTAAATTTAGTATGAAACCGTTTAAATTCCTAAGATTTAAAAAAAATATGCACTGGGAACAATGTCAACAACATATTACCCAAATACTTTAATCCTTGGCCAAGAAGATAAATTTTCATCAAACGAGTTAAGTTTTCAGATAAAAATAAATTCTTAACCCCAAAAATGATTAATTTTTTCACCAAAAATATTAGTGTTCTACCAAGAAACATAACTTTTCAAAAAAATTATTGAATTTTTAAGCCAAAAAGACAAACTATCTACAAAACAGTTATATTTTCAATCAAAAATCTAAATTTTCATCAACAAAATTATTTTTCCACCACATAAATTAATTTTTGACCAAATTGTTGAATTTGTAAGCCAAAAAGACGATTTTCATACCACACAGTTTAATTTCCAGCCCGAAAATATGAATTATCACAAAAAAGACGAATTTCAATTAGAAAAGGTCAATTTTCAATTAACAATATCTATTTTCATCCAGCAATAGAATATTTACCGTTTTAGTAAAAAAAGGAATTTTCAACGGAGGAGATTGGTGAAATTAGTTTTCGGTGGGACCGTCCTCAAATTGGTAACGTAGTTTGTGGACGATTTAAAATAAAAACTTCAATGTTCGACAATTTCACAGGCGAAAACTACATCGTAATAAGTTTCTCATATATGTAAGATCATTCTGCATTCCGGACAGTCAGGAAAAGCTCGTTTTTATCAAAAAAGTGAATCAATAAACTCTTATCAACCAGAAAAGCAGCATCGTTCAAGAACCAGTTTCGGGACAGCTTTTATATTGATTTCGATTTCTGCTTGGATTTAATTTCTCTAGTAATTTTCAGCTTAAGTTTGAAAAGTGTATGGAGAAATAAAAAAAGAGAACGAGAGTATCGGCGAGAGAGAAAAAGAAAGAAAATAGGTAAACTCTTGCAGTCAGAGATTGGATCTCTCGTTGATTGGTATGCATGGGACCGGCCAATACGCGACACCCATACTACGATTTGAAACATCCAATGCCTTCCTGACCCCGAAAATCCTGATTCAAGCTTCCCCATCATTTCGGATTTGCATTCCGAAATCGGATGCATTATCGTATGTCATTTTTTATCATGTTCTTATGAAATCCTTGCAAAAGCATCGTCAGACATTGGGGACTTTCGAAAACTACGATACATTTACATGCGACAAGGATGAGGGGGTAAGGGAAGGATTGAAAAGTTTTGTAACAATGTGAATAACGTTTTGTTTTATAGCTTGAAAAAATGAAAATTAGTGACTTTACAAGTAAAGCGTCTAAATACAGACTTCACGCTCTTTTCCCACTTTGTTTCTTTTTTAACCCTTGATGGACACACTGGGGTGCAAATC
Source organism: Druon quercuslanigerum (assembly GCA_010014905.2). NCBI lineage: Eukaryota > Metazoa > Arthropoda > Insecta > Hymenoptera > Cynipidae > Druon > Druon quercuslanigerum. Next base: position 12,187 of record JAAAKG020193294.1, read on the forward strand.
ACCCCAAGCTCAGTTGTAAAAGTAGTCATTTCTTATTTTTTTGAATGTTTCAATTTTTTTACTACAGTTCATTTTAATTTTTGGCAATATAACCTATATAACTTTTAAAAGTAAGCTTATAAGAAGTTTTATATAAAATAACAAGTTGAAATGATCAATAAATTATTAATTGAGAATTGACCAATATTTGCTTAAAAATTGGAATATTTGGTTGTAAATTAACTTTTTTTTTCAAAATTCATCTATTTTGTAACAGTTTTGCAGAAATGAATTCAATTATTTTGTTAAAAATGTAACTGTTTGTATGGAAATTTAATATTGTTTTCTTCAGAATTTAACTGTTTTGCAGAACATTCTTCTATTAAAACTTAGCTGTTTGTTTGAAGTGTCGTCCTTTTTGCTTGAAATTCAACTATTTGATTGTAAATGCAACTGTTTTGTTGATAATGATTGTTTTTTAAACTCAAGCATTTGGTTGAAAATTCATCTATGGAGAACGATAATCGAAATATTTGGTAACAAAGTCAACTATTTTGTGGAATTTTAATTATTTCCAAAATAGCGTGACGTAGTTTTTGAGCAGCCCCTTCTATTTATATATTCAACTAACAAAATAACATTTTTTAAATCTAAAAAGTACTTATCTTCATACAAGCGATTTTCTTCTTCAGAGAGTCGCAATACGCGGAAATGCGTAGCTAAGATCGGTACTCACTACTTTGATTGATTAACAAAGATACCTCACGGCTCGGCCGACCTTGGCACAACTGCACGGCACATAGCAACGATTAACGAGCCTATCGTCAACACCACTGTCTAGAGTAATTTATAAATGTCTACCTCGTTTCTCACCCTAAATTCAAATAATGATGTTTTAACTACCTTCCAGAATCGTCAAAATTTATCATCCCACAGTTCTGCTACTGTCAAAGTCAATTTCTGGTGTCTCGGACAATTACTTATATTTTGTGACTTATGTCAGGGACACAGGCAAGCCGGTACTGTCAGATCTTGCTTTCACTTCAATCAATTACTTTGATCACCTGGACTTCAGGTCGCCAGCAATATTATGTTGGACCCTGTCCTGCTGAAAAAGTTTGATAGGAATTGATAAAATCAACTTAATAGTTTTAAATCCGTTTTCTGCATCTGAAATTTTGCGAAACTCCGAAGGGGAAAACTCTGGCAACACGTTGAACAGTTCTGTTATCAGAACTGTTAATCCAGTGTAATCCGAGGAATCCAGTTTAATCCAGAGTAATTCAGTTGTAATCCATTGTATACCACTTGCAATCCAGAGTAATTCAGAGTAATTGAGGTAATTAGCAGCAATCCCCGTGCGACGGACTAATCCACTTGTAATCCGAAGAAATACACTTTTAATCCAGTTCTAATCAGATATAATACTGGTATAAAGCGGAGTAATCCACTTTGATGCAGATAATACGGAGTAATTTAAGTAATCCAGGTATTCCACTTCTAATAAACCTATAATCCAGGGTAATCATTTTGTAATCTAGGTAATTCGAAGTAATTTAGGTAATCCAAGTAATTAACTTATAATCCAAAGGAATTCAGGTAATGCGGAGTAATTTTTTTTGTTTTGCTTTGTTGAAAATTAATTTTTTTCGTTTAAAATTTATGCTTTCGATTGCAATTTTAACTAGTTTGTTAAAAAGTAATCTGCTTTATAGGAAATACAACAGTTTTGTCAAAAAGTCGTTTTTTTGTTGAAAACTCACAAATATCATTAAAAATTTAAGCAATTGGATCAAAAGTCACTTTTTTGGTTAAAGATTCTTGATTTTAGGTCAAAATTGTACTATTTTACTTAAAATTCATTGTAAATTTATATTATTTAGTTCAAGATTAAAGTTAAACAAATTTTGTTAAAAGTTTATATTATTAGTTATAGATTCGACCATTTTTTAGAGAATTGTTTTGTTTTTTATTAAGTTTTTAACTGAATATTTAACTATTCCAGTTGAAGATTCATATGTTTGATTGAAAATTCATCTCTTTAGTTGAGAACTTAACTATTTGGTTCAAAATTCTTCTTTTTTTAAAAATGTAATTTTTTCAATTGAAAATGCAACTATTCCATTTGTGTTTGCAACTTTTTTATTTTTTAGATAAAAATTCATCTATTTCGCGGAAAAAGTACATTTTTTTACTTCAATTACGTGTTTGAAAATTCGTCTCTTTTGGAAGTAAATTTATCTTTTTATTTGTTTTTCGTTAAAAATTCAATTATGCTTTTTACAATGATTCTGTTTTGCAAAAATTTAAATAATTTTGAGCAAACTCATATTTTTGTTTAAAAATTCAACTGTTTTGTTAAAATTTTATATTTTTGATTAAAAAATCAACTATTTTGGTAGAAAATTCCACTATTTGGTTGACCACTATTTTTTGTTAAACAATCATGTATTTTACTAAAAATACGTCTTTTTTTGTAAAAAGTAGGTCTTTTAGTTTAAAATTCGTCCTCTTCTATAGAAAATTAATCTTTTCAGTTGAAAATTGAACCATTTGGTTATAAGTTCATCAATTTTGTTTGGAAATTTAACATTTGTTTTAAAAAGTAATCGTTTTTGGCTAAAAATTTGCGTCAGTCTAGTTTAGGCAGTGCAATCCACCATAATTTTATGTAATCCAGCGTATTCTGACATAATCCGTCCTAATAAACCTTAGCTGGACCGAAATGTTTTTAGTTTTCCCCCCTCGGGATTTTTTTTACATTTCTATCAAACGCTTATGATAGAAAGTCTATCAAAATGAATAGTCATCTTTTTCGGAAGTGTCGAACATAATTCTACAGAAAAGACAATCAATTTCCATTAAAAGTTTACATAGAATTGTTTCTGATTTTTATGAAACAAAATGGGACATTCTGAAGCATACGATTTGTTACTTTTTTGACCAATTAAGATTTAATATATTTCATAAAGTTTAAATGAAAACTGTTGATTGAAAAGTATATAGTTTCTCGTTAGGTAGAATATGATAGAAATATACACAATTCTGGGACATATGATTTGATACAAAAATGATTCCTTTAAGATTGATTAAAGTTTAAATAAGACGCTCTTGGTAGAAAAATATAACATTTCTGTAAGAATAGTATTTTCTAGACATTTCTAGTATTTCTAAACATAGAAAAAAACAGAATTTGGTAGGAATAGCCGACACTCTTGACCATAGGATTCAATAAATTTTTTTCTGTATAAAATTTTATAAAGTTTACTTGAAAAACTATTAATAAAATTAAAGGACTTCTCAAAAGATAGAATTTTATATAAATATCCTAGACTTTAAAACATAGAATTTGACACAAGTCTTGCGCTTATAAGATTTGATAGAATTTTAATGAAAATATGACGAATAGAAAAGTATAGGATTTTTACATGGATGAAATTTGATGAAAAGGCCTATCAAATATGTTGATAGATTTTAATTTCTAAAACTCGTTTGATTTCCATAACGGAATTTTATTTATAAATTCCACTTCTTGATAGATTTTAGTTGAATTTTCCCTATAAGTATAGAATTTAATTCAATTACATCTTTTCTCTGAATAGAGATGGATACAGAGTTAGAGAGTCTGTCAACTACTATATCTTTCTATACTTTTTTAGCAGGGCGAAGTTCAAAATTTTAGCTTCAGTTAATAAAAGACTGCAAGAATGAAGAATTATAAAAAAGTGCGCAAAGATGCGATTTATGGAAATCAGATAAATAAAGGGAGCCACATTTTAGTGAATTCGGTCACAAATATAAAACAGGTTTGTCGACTTCTTGATTAACACCTTTTGCCACATGGCGTAGAAGGGATCTTGTCAGTCTTCTGAAAAAGAAAGTTTGAAATCCATTTTAAAGATTAAAGAAGGTGGAGTTAACTGTAAAATTGCCTTGATTCTAGCAGTGTCGATTAGCCTCATACTAAGAAACAAAAAAGTGCTCATCATCTTAGAGGCATGCAAATGTTATCATCGATTAAAAAATGAATAAATAATGAGCGTTTTCTAGCAATGCATCATTGATGCTTGATGATTTTTAGTTCAGAGATCTATTTTAATAGCCAGAGAAACTCGCTTTCTGGTCCGCTTGGATAGATGGAATTGTTTAAGGTTTCTCATTCGATCTCCGCAGTTAAGCAGAGTTTGGCTCGTTTAAATTCAGATGGGTGCTACCGTACAAAATTGGTTGAATTTATCAGTTTTAAAGCTGCTTTAACCCTCAGACCAACACTAAAAAATTACAATATAGTTACAAATATTTCTCCTCTCTATTCTTTGAAAGCTGTGATAGCACCTGATTTCCGTTAGTACTTGTGAGATCCTCCATAATCCTAAAACCTATAGTAAAAAATGAGGCTAGACCTGTAAGATTTTGCAGAATTTCAATTTTTGTCATAGTTATTATGCCTTTCATACACGGTCATTCTTAAATTTTCTGGGGCTCATCTTAAAGGACAATGAGTTCACAATTTTTCCAAGTGATTGAGAAAATTATACAAATTCTGTCCTTCGAGGTGCCAGCCCTTAAACTGAAACGATACACATTTCATCTCGCCTGGTCTCGTACCTTGCCTCGAATCTCCTCTCGAATCTAGAGTGGAAAATGATTTTTCATATGGTAATTAAGGGGATTGTTCAATTAGGTTCGTGCATTTAACAGTTGGATGAGGACCAAAAATTCAGTTATTTGATGTTGTCAAACTAGCAGTGTACCAACTACCTGAAAAATTGCAGCTGGGTTTTAAAAGTAGCTATCGCTACCGCCAACACCACTTTACGTGCTGGTTTGCTCACTCAGTACTGTCTAAATTTATACATAGCAATTATACGAACCGCAACCGGTTCTGACTTTGTTTACTATGCTCCATTGACTCTCCATCAGTTTGAGAAGTAGAATTATCGACCATTAAACTTCCACCCGTGAGACAATCTTGAAGATGGCTAATTTTTAGCACTAGAAAAGTTACCAGCAATTAGAAATTTTCAATTAATTTAACTTCAATCATAAAATCACTCTGTCAAGGAAAGTAATGACTATAGCAGGGTGGGCGTAGGTTAGGGAAAACATGGAAATATTGACACTTCTTCAAATGAAAATGTTACTTTAATTTATTTTATACAATTAATTAACACGTGCGTTAACCTTTATTTAATTTGATAATTTGAAGAGATTTCAAAAGATTTGAGGAATTTTAGGGTGTTATTAAAAATGTCAAGGAATTTTTAAAACCTTCAAAATATGCCAAGGTATTGTAGAAGATTTCGAAGAATTTGGAATATTTAATTAAATGATTAATTTAAATAATTCAAAGACTTTTTAAAATAGATTAAAACTTTTCTAAGGTATTCCAAAGAATTCTAAAGATTGTAATGTGTTTTTAGAAAGTTGCAAGGATTTTTCAAGAGCTTTAAAAAGTTTCAAAGGATTCTGATGCATTGCAAAGGATTTAAAATATTTTAAGACCTTTCAAAAGATTTCAAGAAATTTTTAATAGATTTCAATAATTTTCAAGTATTCCAAAGGTTTCAAGAGAGATTTCAAAAGATTTCAAAAGATTTTTAGTATTTTAAGTCATTTTAAAAGACTGCAAAGTATTTTATAAAATTTCTTACAATTCTTATGATTTTAAGGAATTTTAAAAGGTCTCTGAGTATTTTAATAAATTTTCCAGTATATCAAAAAATATCAGATTTGATGTCATTTCGCGGGATTGTTTCATATTTGAATGTATAAAGGATTTCAAAGAATTTATCTGCAAAAAATTATGGATTTAGTAGGATTTAAAATATTATCAAATATTGCAAGGTGTTTCCAAAGATTTAAATAAAATTTCAGGGTTTTAGGATAATGAAAAATATTCCAAGGAATTATAAACTGATTTGAATAATTTAAACGGACTTAAAAAATTCTATTATCAAGAATTGAGAGATTTCGCCCGCTTTGAAAGACCTTTAAGTATTGAAAGTTATTTCCGAAAGTTTTAAAGAATTTTAGGTTATTTTAAAAGATTTGAGAGAATTTTAAATTACTTTTAGTAATTTTAAGTGATTTGAAAGGATTTAAGCCAATGTGGTTTATTTTAAAAGAAGCCAAGGCATTTTCATGAACATATAAAAGTTTTAAGGGATTTCAAAAGATTTGAAATATTTAAGAAATTTTTAAAGATTACAAGGCATATTTCATGGATTTAAGTTATATGATGGGATTTCAAAGTACTTGAAATATTGCTGGGTATTTTAAAACATATGAAGGCATTCTCAAGAGCTTTAGAAAGTTTTCGGAGATTTCCAAAGATTTCAAACGATTTAAAATACCTTCAGGTATATTTAAAAAATCTTCGTGTATTTTCAAGATTCCAAGAAATTATCAACAGATTAAAAAAATTCGAAGTTTCGAAAAACATTTTAAATTATTTTATATATTATTTATATAATCTTAAGGACTTTCGGAAAGTTTAAAAGTTTTAAAGTTATTTTCCAATTTCGAAGACATTTTGAAATCTTTAAAAAGTTTCAAGGGATTTCAAAATATTTCAGGGTATTTCCAAATAGTTTAAGAAATTTTTAATAGATTTCAATAATTTTAATATGTATCAAAGGATTTTAAATATTTGAGGGCATTTTTCAACAATTCAAGTAATCTTTAAGGGCTTTAACAGGTTTCAAGGGATTTTAAAAGAATGCAAGAGATTTAAAATATTTTAGGACAGATAAAAAGATTCCAATGCATTTTATGAGATGTTTGACGATTTAAATCATTAGAAAAACATCAAGCGATTTCCAAGGATTTGATAATATTGAGGGATTTTAAGCTCTCTAAATTTAATTTAAATTATATTCGAGGATTTCAGGGAATATCATAGAATTGATATCATTTCACAGTATTTTATAATATTGTAATGGATTTCAAAGAATTTCTTAACCAGAGAATTCACAGGGTTTCAAAAATGTGAAGTCATTTTCAAATATTATTTGCAATTCACTTGAATTAATTTTGAATTCATCCTCAATTCTCATTAATTTATTCTACAGTTTTTTAATACACCGAAATACTTCTAAATTCACTCAATTTTACTAAATTAAATGAATTGTTTAATTTTTTGGTTTAATTCATATTTTTAACTCTCCTTGAATTCTTAGACATGTCATAAAATTTTAACGCTATGATTTCATCGAATTCTTTTCATTCCTTTTTAATTCCTTTAATTTCACTTTAATTTTCCCAAAATCAATGGGTTTTTTTTATTTTTTCATTATTTCCGCTCATTTACAATCTTTTGCATTTAAAATTTACTTGGTCACTTTTAAGGACGAAATTTAGTCACTTTTGGTAACTTTTTTCTTTCTAAACAGGTCATTTTTACAGGGAAAATAAAAAATTAGTCATGGGAAATCAGGGAAATATGAAAAAGAAGTTTTGCGGCGACAAATTTCACAAAGAGAGTTCCATGGTTTCATCCAGGAAGCAATCAAATATAGCAATCTCATTTAGACTCATTTTAAAAGCAAAGTCGATTCCAATGAACTTGGAATCCAGACGCTATTGCGACAGATCGCGATCTTGCCATCGATTAAAGAACCTTGCAAGCCAGGAAAAAGAAAACTTTTACCTGGGAGTCGTTTAATGTCACCACGAGGTGCCATATAACATATGCCATGAAGAGCAATACATATACTAATTTATATTTATAGTCCATTTTTATTATTCTCGGTCATTTTACTACTTTTCACCCCATTCCTTTTCATTCCTTCTTTTTCTTTTAACTCGCGGTTAGTCAACGCATTCATGCCTTCAACCGCTTAAGCCACACAAGGCGTAAGAAATTATATTATCAACCATTCCAAATTGAGAACTTTCTTGTGTTTAATTTAGTAGTTCTAAATCAATTTTAGTCATGTGGCTAATTACCTGTATTTTATACTTTCACGGCAAACCTCGGAATATCAAACTGTTGCAAATCATTCTGATTATCAACTTCAGATCAAAATCATCCAATTTTGCGAATCAAAAATTAATGTTTATACAGCTGCATTCATATCTGTCAAAAGGCATGTGTAATACTTTTTATTGAGGGCTGTAAATTAGATATTGTCGAGGATATTGTCGAAATAATATTTCTAAAACAAGAAATATTTGAGAAAATTTTGAATTTCCTAGGAGCAACCTAAAATGTTTTGGGAAACATTTTATATTCAACAAAATACATGAATTTCTGCTCTCTAAATCTGCATCAGCGATAAGCATCCCGATAATTCCAATCGTTTAAAAAGTATCAAGTAGTTTAACTTTCGGCCTTAAAGCATCAATTTTCGAACAAAAATGAAATACTTAAATTTTTAGTTAAAAATTTAATTTTCCATTATAAAATAACTAACTTCCACCAAAATAATTATATTTTTAACCAAAGAGATTAATTTTTTACTAATCAGATGAATCTTCAACTAACATGATAAATCATCAACCGAAAAAGGAAGTTCTTTTGACAAAGGAGTTAAACTTCAAATAAATTAGTTACATTTTCAACAAAAAGATTATTTTTTAACCAAGTAGTTCAATTTTTATGCAAACAAATTAATTTTCAAACAATAGTATATTTCACTACACGAAAAGATTTTTATTTTAATCAAAAAACTGTTGAATTCACAAAAAATACGAATTTTCAATAAAATAATTCAATGCACAATCCGCAAATATGTATTTTCAACGAAAAATTTATATTTTCCAGTATCTAACAAAATTTGTAACAAATAAAGATGAATTTTTTATTCAGAGTATAATAGTAGACTTTTCAATTCTCGACCAAAAATGGAATAGATCAATATTATGTTTTAGAAAAAAGGAATTTTCGGCCAAAAAGACGAATTTTTAATTAAGCAGATTAATTTTCTAATTTTTTTAAACTAAAAAATCAATTTTCCAACAAATATTAAATGTTTTAATTTTTGGTTAATGGAATTAATTTTCAATAGAAATGAACAAATTTTCAATAAAATAATTTACTCTTTAATCAAAGGGATAAATCTTTAGTCTTTAGTTAAATTTTAAGTTAATCAAAATTAATTTTAACAAAAATAATGAATATTTAGTTCTGAAAACTGATTTTTTTTCTTTTTCATAGTTTTTCTATATGTTTACCTGTTAAAACCTCTTATTACACTCCTATCTTCTGGGAGATTTACAATTTTACTGACCCAACAGGGAATGTTTTAGAAAAATTTGAAATTGACGATGATAAAATAAAATAACAAAAATCCGAAATTTGTATAAAAGCGTTGGGTATAATTTTGATCGATTTTGGGGATCAAATTGATTAACTGGTATTTTCTTTATTTTGATGGCAAGCTTTCAAGGAACTTGGATCCAGAATTTTAAAGGTTTCAGAAAAAAACAATTATGAATATAAATTTTTTAACAAAAAATGGATTACTTACATTTTTAGTAAAAAAAGAAGTTTCAACCAAATAATTACAATTTCCACCCAAGACGGGAATATTCAACAAAAGAGTTTAAAATTTATTTATAAAATTGTAATTGTTCACTAAAAAAACGATTTTTTCGACTAAGAAGAATTATTTTCTTTCAAAAAGACGTATTTCCAACCAAATACATGAATTTTTAAACAAGTTGCTTAATTTTTAACTGAAAAAAAACAATTTTTGTCCAAATAGTTGCAGTTTGAAATAAAAAAGATAATTTTTGTTCATAAATCAATTTGTTAATTTTTCAAATAAAAAAATTAATTTTTAGTAAGCAAGAAACTAATTTTCAACAATAAGTCAATTTTCAACATAGTTGTCTAGCATTTAACCAAATAGTTAAATTTTCAACTGAACAGGTAAATTACCAACAAAGTCTAAAATAGTTATTCTTAATTTGTTTATAAGTCTTATTTTATTATATATTTACAAAAATAAATTAAATTTGTATCCAAGTTGTTTAACCAAGAAGAATTATTTTGAAACGAAAAGTTGAATTTTAAACTAAAAGAGATAATTTTTCCACCATTTCCAATTTATTAATTGAATTTTCAAACAAAGTGGTATATTTTTTAACAAAAAAAATCAATTCTGAAGAAAAAATATAATTCCATACTCTTCAATTAAAAGAATGAACTTTCAATGAAAAATAGGTGAATTTGCTTATTAGATTCTATTGATTTATACCGCATTTAAGCGAAAATACTAGAATAATGAAAAGCCTCTTGAAAACAGGGGGAAATTCTTCAAAGAGGTGTTAAGTCTGAAACTTGACCTTGGCAGGGCCATCTTTCGAAAATTTTGTTAAAATTGATCATTAGGAAACGTAATAAACTTTATTTAACCCATTAAGTCCTGACTGGACACATTTTTAAGATTTTTTTCAACGGCTCTATTAACTATGAAAACGGTCATAGAAAAAATCAATTATACCTATTTCCGACGAAACATTGTCTGATATTTCTATTTCTGCAGTTAGAACTTCAAAAAATGCATATTTAAGAAGTTATATTTGTTTATTTAACAAAGAACACGAATTATCGAATGAGTGTAATTTTAGGATCGAAATGGTCGGTAGATTTTTTTGATTTGTGCGTTAAAAGTGTCCATGCACTCTAGCCTTCAAAATTTAGTGTTTGGTTTTTTTAAATTAAACATGGCGGCATCCAATATGGCGGCTTAAATTCAAATTTTTTTCATTTTTACGGTACTTTTTCCTGCACTAACAATTTTTGTTCAATTTTAATCAAAATTAGTGTAAGATGGTTTTTTGGGGTCGCTGATTGTGAATATGCTATCACGTTTTCAAAATTCAAGATGGCGGATCCAATATGGCTGCCAAAAATTTCAAAAAACTGTTTAATTTTCATGAAGATATTCAAATAAAAGAAAAACGAGATTTTTAAGCATCTAGAACATTTATTTTAACGCCTAGGAATGAAATGGATAAAATAAGTAAATTACATAAAACTGTAACAGTAGAATAAAAACAAAAATGTTCAAATTTTAAGAAATGTGGTTCAAGGACGCAGAAAATCTATAAGATGTTCGATGTATATTCGTGCACGCCCTGCTTTTCAATTTATCATAAATAAGTAAGAATCTAATATTATATTTTTGGATTATTGGTTATAAAAGGTTTTATTATAAAAAAAAGATTAATAAAAATAAAAAAAATGAAAAGTTTGAAAAAATTAGAAAAAAGAAGAGGCCTTCTTTACTGCGTTTACCTCCTCGTGGTAAAAGCCGGGCAACAACACATAATATATGTCGGCTAAGAAACGCGACCCATAACCTCCCAATTCATAATTTCATCAAAATTGAACCATTTTTTGACATTTTTGGCAGCCATATTGGATCCAATATCTTGAATTTTTACCATCTAATAACAGAATCGTAATCAGCGATCCGTAAAATCCTCTTATACGAATTTTCATAATAATTGAACCATTTTTTGACATTTTTGGCAGCCATATTGGATCCGCCATATTGAATTTTTTTTAACTGATAAGATATTCGTAGTCAGCAATCCAAAAAACCCCTCGATAAAATTTTTGATGAAAATTGAACAACTTTCGAAATTTTCGGAAGCCTTATTGGATATGCCTACTTGAATTTTGAAAATCTGAATCAATATGTTAAAATCTTATACTAAGTTTTTGGATTATTGATTATAAAAGGTTTTCTTATAAAAAAAATTTTTAATTTGGAAAAATTAAAAAAAAAAGAAGAGGCTTTTTTTATTGCGTTCACCTCCTCGTGGTGAAATCCGTGCAACGACATATAGTATATGGCGGCTAAGAAAGTAGACCCATTCCCAATTCATATTAGATCCACCATCTTAAATTTTGAAAATCTGAAAACAGATTCGTAATCAGCGACCCGTAAAACCAACCCTTTATACGAATTTTCATGATAACTGAATATTTTCTTGAAATGTTTAGCAGTCATATTGGAGTCGCCATATTGAATTTTGAAAATCTGATCGCAGATTCGCAATCAGCGACCCAAAAAGAACCTTATATGAATTTTCATCAAAATTGAACCATTCTTGAAATTTTTGGTAGCCATATTGGATCCGCCATCTTGAATTTTGAAAATATGATAGCAGATTCTCAATCAGCCACCAAAAAAACCATCTTGCACTAATTTTTATTAAAATTGAACAAAAATTGTTAGTGCAGGAAAAAGTACCGTAAAAATAAA
>JAAAKG020193304.1:0-24388 GCA_010014905.2 Druon quercuslanigerum
TTTAGCTACAGTCACATTAATATGGATTTCAGCAAGTAGTAGAATACTTTGCGTCAAATTGTTAAAATCAGTAATGCAACACCGGTTTCGGGGCTGTACGAGGTGGGGAACAAATCAGATAGAGTGCCACTTCGGATGAAAACGCTTTTGTTTATCCACATGTGTGTGAACATCGCAAAAATCAAGTGTTGCTCGAATAAAAATCTAAAATTAAGGAAACATCGCTTGAAGTAAGAGATGAAGTGTAATAATTATTACCTAGAGAAATTGTACGAGAGGATGATAATGATGAGAAAAAATCATTTATAACTTCTGAAGACGATAACGCAGAGGCTTTCGGGCAGTTAGATATAGCAATGGTTTAAGATGATGATGCAACAGATCAATTCATCTACGTGAAGATAAATAGTACTTGAAACCTGTTGGCTTTTTCAAATTATAATTTTGACAAGCAGCTGCGGAGTCTCCCATAAGCTCGAGCGACCCAAATAACTATACAGAAATCCTCATCAACATAAACGCTCACAAGAACCTTTACATTCCTTATGAACCTATTCATATTGTCAATAATACCAAGTGTAAAAAAATTATTGCGAAATTGTGTCTACGAATACTATACTCTAAAGGTGGCCTTTCTATATCCCAATATGAGGTATTGAGAAAGAGAAGGATCCTATCGTACTCGTTGATTGTCCTCGATTGCTCCTGACTTAACAGCCTGCAGGCAAGGAGAATTATATTAATGAAATTCTCTTTATTATTAAGGAATTACATAAGACAGGTTTTATATACATACATGAAGTAACTTAAATACATTAAGTAACCCACCAGCAACTCCAGCACCTGTTTACGCTGTTTACGCTGTGCACTTTAACGTTTTTTAACGTTTATTTAACATTGTTTCAACGTTGAATCGAATTTGCCCTGACATTGAACCACCACAACCACCACGACCATCATCCCTGCTACCATAGCCACATCCATCAACAGCGCTGCTATATAAATTATCCAGTTACCTTCATGTTAACGTCGCTGGGTATGTCGATTGTAATGGTCATGAATTTACTTCTTTAAAGTTGCCTGAATATCAAGAAACGACTAAAAATAATAACAGCAAGGAACAAAGTGACAATAGTAGTGGTATTTTAGCTATGTGTCATATTAGGTCGAAGTTTCTCCGTAGCTCACATAGGCCCACTATGTTTCTAGAAGTTTCGAAAACTCAGGGGAATACCCCTATCCCACGAGCGCCATCTACTTAAAAAGCTTGTAGCCGACTCGAACGATAAAACAGTGACCCACCTTGTCGTTGTAGTTGATATTGTATACCTGGGTCCCACCTACTTACAATACTGTTACCGACTGTCGCTAAAACATCGATAGCTGTTTTACCAGGCGGTCATCCTTAGAACTCCAATTGCTTCTGTCATTTTAAAAGTTATAAAATGCCCTAAAATGCGAAAAACCGAAATATTACATGCAGAAAATTGTGATAGATTAAAATTATTTATTCAAAAATTATGTTACTTATATAACCGTTGATGGTTTATTTCTTTAACTTCTATATAAATTCATATAATAAAAAATAATTAATTAGGAAAAGAGTGTTTAAAAGGTGTTTAAACTTTCTCGCGCTGTAATGTGCGGGGGATGTTTTTCCACTGACCTGCAATGCTGTAGGATTAGACCAGTGGTTAAGACTATCGACTGCTAGACCATAGAATAGGATACAGATGCAGGTTTAAAACTGCGTTGCCTTAGGAATTTTATTTTATCATATAATGTTTCAAAATATAATATATGTATTCATTCTGATGCCAGTCGTTTACTTCCAACTAGGTTCTTCAAATTTTAATTAAAATGCTGATTTCACGATTTAGTTGCAGCAAATTGTCACGATGAATCCTACTAGATGCAGGGATGGACAATCAACTGGGACTATGCTACGGCTTTTAGGAGCTGCGCAAAAACGAGAAGTAAAAGCAACTCAAAATTTGTGCAGAATAGTTATTTTCTTCATTATTTGTTGGTTCCCACTTTACACAATTAATTGTGTAATGGCATTTTGCCCTCAATGTAATGTGAATGACATCTTCCTCAACATTTGTATCATCCTGTCTCATTTAAATTCAGTGGGTAATCCGCTGCTCTATGCATATCATCTTAAAGACTTCAGGGCGGCCCTCAAGAACTTCCTATACAGGTATTTACAAATACGTGTAGCAGTACATTATTATTATTCTTATTATAAAAACTAAGGAAGCTCATTTTTGTCTCAGGCTTAAAACAGTTAAATTTTTGAACTTCCGGATCTTTGAATAGTCTGCTTAGGGCTGTCTTGGTATATACCATCAGTCATGGGTGCATTTTCAGAATGCGACACCTAACCTTTAAAAAAGTTGGGTGCGTGATAAATATTTTGGACTTTCAATCACAGAACCAAGAACAACATAACCGAATTTCAAAAAAAAATTGATAGCACGACGCAAACATTTTTTTGATCATTTAAACAGTTTATTTACAAATTTTTGCTTTCCAAGACGAGACACTTTTTTTCACTGAAATAGGATTTTTAGAAACCCGCAAATCAGAAAAATATTTGCAACAATTACAAACCTCAAATCTGTGCCGCTGAAACTTGTCACACTGTTTCTAATTATTGTGTATAATTCCTGAAAATAAAATCAAGAATCCATCTCCAAAATTCGGAAAACCACCATAAAATGTTCCTATTGACATTTGAAAACAAAAATAAAAAAGAGGAAAGAAAAATGAGAAGGGAACCAACCGAATCCCCTTCCTTCTCTTTTTTTCTTTCTTTCGTTTTTTTATTTTTATTATTATCAAATCACAAAAAAAATATAAAATAAAATAAAAAAATATAAAATACCCAAGCAAACAGGAACAGCACCAACACCAGTATGCTCTCTTCCTGACACCCGAGAATCAAGTGAGGTTCAAAATAGAAACCTGTCATGAATATATCGGAAACATCCGACGAGGGTCAAAAGGAAGACCGGTTATAAACATATCTGAAAAATCCATCATAAGTTCACCATAACTAGAGAAAGTAAAAGAAAATTTAAAAGTTATGAAAACTCAGTACTAAATATAATCAATCATATTAGAATCACTCTTGTTTAACCTGTCCAAATCAGTCTTTAAATAATTAGGTAAATTCTTTTGTTTTTTAATGTAAAACATTTCCATAAATTCTCTCTTTCTCTCATTACTTTCACTATGCTTTCACCCAATCAAAATCATGATCAACATCAATAGATTGTGCTAGTCTGTCCCACGTGACTCATCTCACAAATTATAGAATCCATTTTAAATGGTATACAGAAAATAGTATGAATCTTACAATTTTTCAACATAAATTAATTAGTTTTCGAAATTTTACCAAAAAAGGGAAGAACAAAAGTATTAAAAGAACTTTACTCTCTCAATTCCCTCTGATTATCTGCAGGCGAAATATTGCTTTGTCTGCTTTTGATATGTTGAATTCTAATTTGTCACAATTTGTCACAATTTCACAAAGGAAATTTCAATATTGTTAGGAATATCCTTTTCCTAAGTCATTACCTACAAAAGTTATTTGAGAAAAGTATTAAAATTAGAATCCAACAAATCCTAAGGAGATAAAACAATGTTTTGCCTGCAGATAATTAGAGGGAAATAAGAGAGAGTATTTTTGCAAGGATACAGACTGGCCGAATTCTTAATACTAAGATAGAGTAACACAAAAGTGATGTTCGTTTGGGACACTGTTATAAGAGTGTTCTTGCCAGACTTTATAAGAAATTAAATTGATGTTGACTATCATTTTGATTGGGATAACGTTGTAATTTTGCGTAGTAAAAGTAATAAGAGAAGGGAAGAAGGAGATAATTTATGGAAATGCTTTTCTTTAAAAAACAAAAGAATTTATCAATTAATTTAAAGACTGATTTGGACAGGTGAAACAAGAGTTACTCTAGTACGATTGATTATATTAAGGACTCAGTTTTCATGAGTTTTAAAGTTTCTTTTACTTTCTCTAGTTCTGATGTGCTTATGATGGATTTTTAGGTATGTTTATAACTGGTTTACTTTTTGACCCTCATCGTGTGTTTCCGATATATTGATGGCAGGTTTCCATTTTGAACTCATTTTATTCTCTCGGGTGTCAGGAAAAGAGCATCGGTGGTGTTGGTGCTGTACCTGTCTGCTTGGGTTTTTTTATTTTTTTATTTTTCCTTTCCTTTGCCGTAATAAGGGTGCTCAAAGAGTGCCGAAACGTTGGCATTTATTTTTTATAAATGTTTTTTTGTTGTAATTTGATAATAATAAACATAAAAAAGACGAAAGAAAAAAAGAGACGCAAGGGGATTTGGTTGGTTGCCTTTTCATTTTTCCTTAATCTTTTTTACTTTTATCTCAAAAGGAAAATTACACTCTTTCCTTTTTTAGGAGAGAAAAGTGGTTTTCTTTATTTGTTGTTTTAAAATATCAATAGGGACATTTTATGATGATTGTTTAAATTGGGTCGATGGATTCTTGGTTTTATGTTCAGAAATTCTGCACAATAATGTGATTATTGGACGTTAAATGGGATTTTTAATTTGATTTTAATCTCATTTAAACTTCTTTAATTCCATTGAAAATTAACAATAACTCCAAATAATGGATTGCACCAGACGTTCAACAGGAATAAAAAGTAGGTTAAGTTTTTCACAATACACTGTAGGAGAAATTAGATAATTTTTAGTATCGATACTTATCGAATACTCGATGTCAAGGATAAATCCAGACATGCAAGTGTTTCAACTCTGCGATTGTGCAAATCGATTCTTTTTCCATTTTGGGGACTTTCCACTCATTATATTGAGAATGATACGTCTACGTGTACCAACATAATGGGCGAAAAATCTGCAGATTGATAGTTAAATATTCAGATTACAGTCAATTAGAACTTAAGTTTTTTTTCAAGTTGAAGTTGGAACTTGAATTTCCTCGAAGACTGTTTGGCACCACGCTCAGGGATCATGCCGAACTCGCTATCTCTTTGATATTTTGTAGCTTAGGGTCTTCTGATGGATAATATTTATGTCATGCCCAACTGTCCGACCATCCACTAGGAAAAGAAATCTGGGTAATCAAGACAATACCAACACGATATCATTGCACGATCCTGCCAATTAAGACAATACCGGAGTATTATCCAGCCAGTTAAGGCAAGATTAAAGAATGATCAGGTTAATAATAGGAATATTCGGTCAATGAAGGCAAAATGGTAAAGTGTTTAAACCAGTTATAGCAACATTAATGTATGGTTTGATATTGGGTGACGGTCTGATCATTAAAGACAACAATGAAAATTAGTTTTCTCAAACAAGCCGAGTTTTGGTATATGATTTTACTGTTTTCTTTGACCCGCACCCGCCATATTATTAATCATAGATCTGTATGGATACTTTACTACTGGCTGCTGGCGCGCGTTTCCTAAGTACCATAATATGACTGATACGTGTGTACATGATCCGACTCTCCTGATTCCCGTTTTGCAACTACAGTAGTATCCTAATATTTGTTTATTGTTTTGTGCTTCACCCAGCTGTAGCTTTTAATCATCGGCTGCTTAAACCAAGTTATCTTCTACATAGGATGTCCAGACCTGATATTTCGCTGCGCGTCTGAAACGAGAATACACTCGCACTCTGATTAAACCCGGTTCATCGAGAAGTTCGTCCAACTCCAAATCTTCCATTCATTCCCTCTCAAACTTATCTTGGATGTTAAGCTTCTGCTAGATTCAGCTGATATATGACTACCGCCAATTTCTTCAAATAATTCATATGTAGGCTAGGGAAATGGGTTACTTGGTATTCGTTAAGATAAATTCATCTAGAATTGCTGGTATGCAGGTTGTCAATTGTAACTCTGGCCTGGACGAAGTTAGGTTCACGATTTTCGTAACATTGTTTGATCTAAGTCTAAGGTCGCTTCAGCCATCTGTATGCAAGGACGATACACGTTGAGGTTCGCCCTAGCAATTCGATCTTAGTGATCAATCTTGATTCATTTGCTTCTTCTGTATCCAATTGCCTTTGTCCACGAACTAACAGAAATGGCATTTTATGGTCAATACCAATATTTTCACGAAGCGGTATGGCATAACGATAACCACGGTTCACAATGATAATATCATCGTTTCCGCAACCCATTAACATTGATGTCGAATTCATGACTAAACATGGCAGCATCGTTATTTCGACAGTCAAAAAAGTAGGGCCCATTATTATCCAAAATATAGCCGTCTGGGGCAACAACTAAGGCAGGTCTAATTAAGTGGCGACCTTTAAGAACGCAGTATGTTTATTTGAGTGCTATGAATTTGCTGGGTTTATGGATATATACATAAGTTCCATCTATATAGGCAATCACTTTTGGAACTTCAGGAGTGGGATTATAAAGTTCATTTGCGAAGTCCGTTACATGTCTCTTTATATACTGCTCCCGTGTTATAGCTGTAAACCCTATGTTGTTGGGAACAAAACGAGTCATCGAAGATCTTCTCACAACAGAAATAAGGACCCTTAGCGAAGCTTACACAATAACATCATCAAATCCTTTTTACTAATACGGCGATATACCCATCGATCGTGTACAGCATCACGTACATCATCGCAATACGTATATAAATCCCTGAATTCCTCGCGTGTTTTGGGACTGATTAAATTGAGCTCTTCCTCTGAAAACGTTCCTTCATTATTCAAATCAGACTTACCAATCTTCGATAATTCACGTAGGCCTTGCAAAAAATGTTGCAACTGGACAGCAGACAAGCGATAAAGCCTATTGAAAAATTCTAAACCTTGCAGTAGGACGTTTGGTATAAAGCCACTCACATCCAAATGTTCAGGGCAAGAACGAGTTGATGCCTTATTATCCATTTCATGTTGATCCAATGTTTTGTAGCACTCACCGTGAATGACTTTTTGTCCCCATTGTGATTCTCATTCCACTATGGCTCCTGCACTAATATTCAAGGCCTCCAATCCGCTAGATACATGATGTTGGAAAGCGCAACAGTTTTCTTACTCTTAAAATAGTCATAACATCTACAAAGCCCTTACACCCTCTAATCTAGATAGAGCTACTTTTTTTTAAACCGGGTGTCTGCGGTGCTTCCGCATTTCTACGCAGATGGTTCTCTTTAGTCTTTAAATGTCAGTTCTCGACCATTTGTTAAGGTAGTAGTTGTGTACTCCTGGCTGCTTATGGATATAATTTGAAAACTGCTTTGTGGTTTAAATCACTTGCTGCAGAATTTTGAACCCATGAGACATGCTATTTAGTGTTTTGCTTTATGGTAATGGCATCTACGGTGATCAGATCTTCATTGTCCCGCGAGTTTTTATAATATCCTGTTTGTTCTCCTTTAAGAATGTAATTCTCGTCGCAGTGAAAATATACATTATCTGTAATGATACTTGTACCAGAAGTTATGCACCATGTCCGGACCTGGAGCCTTCCAGTTGCTTGCTCCTTTCAAAACCACTGAAACTTCTTAATCTGTGATGTTAGTCATCTAAATTACTTCTATTCGTTTTTCTTTAACAGTACTCACTCATGTCTTCCCGTGGAGGGACTTCAGATTTAGCTCGTTGTTTACTATACACTTAGTTCATGGTAGAACCTTCTTTTATCGGCCTGAAAGGTTCGATTTTGCTGCATTCCTGCACTACTTTTCATGTATTGATACAGTCTAGCAGTAATAATATCAAGTCTGCCATTAGGAGTCTATAATCTTACAAATTATCACTGGCGTCCATGTCTCGATGTACCGAAGGTCGATGATTTTATTAAAATGTTGTATCAGCTTTCTGATTCTGTTTCCTTTCTGATATTGAAGCAGTCGAGCCAATTTGCGCCTTTATTTGTTGACATGCATATTCACCCTGATTTTCCTCTGGCTACTTAAGTAGAAAGAATCGATGGTGCTTTCTCCTCACAATTTGTCCACTTTCTTCTGCCAACAAATACATGGTATGTCCAATTTCATCGCTTTATTGGTAGCTGTACCTCTGCTTCTACCTCTGATTAAATAAGGCCATCCGCCTCTGAAGAATGTCGGGGTACTGTAACATTATAATGTTGGTCAAGATTATCAATTGCCGCTGATGTATGGCGTAATACAGTCTCTTTAAACCCATGTTCATTATCGACGTTTTTTCTCGCCATACCGACCTGCCGTGTAATCTTCATTGTTTAGCATCCTTAAATAAGAAGATTAACTATGATGTCCTTCGACTTAGTGATAAGTTATCTTATTAAAACTTCTTGTATGTTACGATACTTTGCAGCAATCTTCGTCCTGAACTTATATCCTTTTTCGTTTTTGGTGTCATGTTCCGCACTTTCATAAAAGAGATGCACCAATTTCTCTTTTATTATGGTAACCCACTGGATGTTCTCCTACGACATTTCTATGTAAGTGGTTGGCTCAAAATTACTAACGCTAGCCAAAGCCTTCTCAGCAGGCACAGTTGAAATTCCACTGTTTACCGTTTTTGATAGATGCTTTTGCTGGCCAGTTACTTGATTAGTGAAATCTGTCTGACCATCTTCAAGTCCACCATAAATACCGTCCAGCATGTTGTGGCCCCAGTGATTTCTTATGGCCAAATGTTCAAAAAAAGTTATCTCTGATCCAGATAAGCCATGAAAATGCATATTGCATTTACATATATACCTTTGCAGCATAGACCCAATGGAAAAATGTTCTGTGTTCGCGCATTGGATATTAAAGTGACCGAAAATCGTAAAATTCACGAAATATAAAATATTATTAACTATTACAAGCTCGAAAATGGTAATTTTTGATCTGGATATGCAGTAAAAAATGCATCTGTTTAAAATACTTTAAATATGTTTTGGTCATCGATCTGGATAAGGGAGGTTCTTTCACAACGCATTTTTCCCAGTCAACTATCCACGTAGTCTTCGGCATTAAAGTTTAGTCTTGGTATCTCGAATTGCCTGCCTTTTTTGTTATTGCACATTCTAGCTGAGTTCATACGTTTATCTTGCCTTTCAGAGAAAACAAAAGTGGATAAATCTTAACACGTGTAGTTAATTTTTGTTTTTATCAAAGATTACTCCAAAATTGCTATAAAGATTACATTTTGTTTTTTCTGTGCCCTCATCACAAAGCATTGCAAGAAGAGGCTTATCTGAGTGAGCGAAATGGAAATTATTTTCACTTTATTTTAAACCACATGGGAACATAATAGCGCATTCTACTCGCTTTTTTGAGCCACCTCGATTGCGTCATTTTTCTAGGACTTCTTTGGGCAATATTTGGGGAAAAATATCCCATTTTAATAGCTTTCCAGATGTCTAGGAGATACTTTTGATCTGAACTCGGATTCTTGTTGCTCACTAATAGCATTAAAATTGATCACTGGTAAATCTTCGAATGATGTTAAAGATTTACCGTAAGGACCGAAGTATCCATCAGGTTTAGAAGTTTTATCATCAAGCTTCTCGAATAAGTTTTTAAATGGCAGTTTATTCCCATGAAGCTCACAAATAATCCATTGTAGCGTGCTCTCTAGAGTCTTTTTAACTCTTCTTACATCTTATATCTTATATCTTGTTATTTCTTGTGTTTCGTACGACATACATCGCATCAGATTCAATCTAGTCTAGATTCCTCTCGCTTTCACTCAAAAATTATTGAATGTAGCAAATGAGGTGTATTCAGCATACTACGTTAATGGAGTTAAATGTGATAAGTAGAAACTACCAGGTTCTTGATTTGGGAATCTGTGCTCTTCTAATTTTGATGATTACTGCAATATCTCGTAATTTGTCTCCTCGATAACTTTAGTCTTGTCCCTTCTACTGACAACGTGAAACACTTCTATTTTTGATTCTGGAAAAAGTCTTCTTTTTGCAGTTTTTAAAGAGCTTTCTTTCTTTCACTATAAACTTTACTCTTGTCAAAGACTTGCAATTTAACTTCGGGAGCGTATTTGCTAATACATTGAAACTTCGATAATTCGAAGTTTGCTGTTGGTTCCTGCCAAAACTCCTATAATTTCAATGCTAAAAGTATTCAATAATTCGAATTTCGATAATTCGAAGTTCAAGAGATTTCATTTGCGAAACTTAAAGAAGCTGTATGCCTGAATGTATAGATAATGTATACCTGAGTTCTGGCCGCTTCAGGCATAATCCGGCAACGACGAGCTAATTACGTCTAATTATTCTGAGAAATACGACTAAATGCAATAGCTTTTCGAGTAATTTCTCGATCTTTTCTGCTTATTCTCTTGATCATCTTTGGAGGATTTTTGGAAGGTGGGGAAAGTTTGTACCGCGTCTTAAGATGGTTATAGCCAATGAAAATGGACTATTTTGTCTAATATGTTTTCAACAGTAGTATATATAGTAGCAACTAATATTCCAACGTACTCAGTCAAGTTTTTCAGCTGAATTCTAAATTTGACAATTTTGCGTAAAATATGGTGCGAAGAAGAAGAAAGACACTGCGGCGACCTTTGCCATACCAGCGAACACTTAAACAACTATTGTTAAGAACAAAGAGAAAATTTTCTTTGCTTTCGAAGACTCTTCTTTTCAACTAGATAGATAACACATGAAGCTCTCTTCTTTTCCGGTCGTAGAAAAAGCCATGGTTGAATTGTTGAAAAGTGCTCATGACAAAAATATTCCAATTTCCGGTGAGTACGTTTTGTACCATATCCAACAAGAAAAGATATTATAAATGATCCATTTTAAAAATATTGCTAATACAGAAAAGAAACAAAAATTTAGTGTAGGACACTTAAGGCTAAAAAACCGAAACTTTCTTACAGGTTCAGTAATCAGAGAAAAGGCTGGAGATTTCTCTTTAAAGCTAGGACACGATAATTTTAAGGCTAGTGTTGGGTAGCTGGATAATTTCAGGAAGAAAAATGGAATTGTTCATCGAGTTGAGAGCGGAGAAAGTGCATCTGTCTCAGAAGTGGATTGCGAGACGTATCGTTCCGAAGTTCTGCCAATTTTACTACAAGAATATACCGAGAAAGATATCTTTAACGCTGACGAATTTGGGTTGTTCTTTATATGCTTACCTGACAAGACCATAACTTTTAAAAATGAATATTGTCACGGAGGAAAGAAGAGTAAGGAACGCATCACTGTAATGGCTGCTGCTAATATGTGTGGTAAAGAAAAAGAGAAGTTACTAGTTGTAGGAAAAAGTAAAAAACCACGATGTTTTAAAGGAGTAAAGTCTCTAGCAGTACATTATGAGAACAACCGAAAATCGCGGATGACAACTTTCATTTACGAAAGTTGTCTTCAGGGAATGGATCAAAAATTTCATCGTCAACAACGATAAATCTTGTTGTTTGTAGACAACTGTTCAGCTCAGCCAAAAATATTAAGCTGAACTCTGAAAGTAATAAAGGTTGTTCACTTACCACCAAATACAACATCCACGCTACAACCGACGGATCAGGGGATTATAAAAAACATTAAATTGTACTGCATAAAGCCTGGGCAGATCTTTCTACAGAATGGTGTGCTGTACAAAACCAAATCGCCTGCACAGATGTAACATTCGAAGAGTTCACAAACTTGGATGTCAATGTACGCGTGGTTGAATACCCTAGTGATCTGGACATCCTTAAAAATGTCAATTATGAAGAACATTAGGAATCAGACAAAGATAATGACGATTGCAACATGCGCGATGAAAATGAGCCAGTTATAGCTAAAAATGCTTCAGCTGCGCTAAATATTACACGGAGATTTGTACTAGAGCAGGGAGGCGGTTCTGCATTCAAAAAAAGATAACAGACTTTTCTAGCAGTAAATAAGTCGAACTGATATTCATGTCAACCGGTCCTTTTAAGGGCCAACACATGATTTTAACGAGGAATAATTTTTAATCGGCACCTGCCTTTAGTTTAAGATTTTTATTTATTTTATCGATTTTACCTATTTTATTTATTATAATAATTTTATTCATATTATTTATTTGATTAATTTTTGTGGATTTTATTTTTTAAATTTTTTTTTCTTATTTATTATTATTCATGATTATTATTATAGACCTAAATTATTATTACTAATTTTTATTTATTAAGATATCATCTGAAAACTCAATTATTCGATAATTCAAATTTTTGATAATTCGAATTCCTTTCCACGCTCCATGCCACTTCAAATTATCAAAGTTTCACTGTATCGTGCAAGTTTAAAGCAGCCAATGCGGCACATCTGTTTCCAACTACGTATCTATCTCAAACTGCCAGCTAGGATCCAATCTTCGTCGTCATCTTGTTTTTCAACCGCATCATCTTCTTCATCTTTACATATTCCTTGGTTGGATCATTCTCCAATCAGAATATTGCGAACAATGTGCAACGGAATAGATTCTTCCGCATCGATAGTTGCTTTGAATTCAACTGAATGTTTCAGTTGATCGTCAGGATGCTCACTTCTCGTGAAACGTGCAAATACTAAATTCAGTTTTCTGTCATATCAAAGGGCTCTCATGTTTTAAAAAAATATGCATTCCTTGTGAAGATTGTGTTGTTTTGGTCTCTGAAGAAAGACTTTTTAAAATTGGAAACTGCACTATGAATGATTTCGATCATTTGCAATATTCTTCGATCTAAAGTGATTGGTATCGGATTTCGGCTCCCAAAATTTTCTACTTTTACAAATACTAACCTTGAAATCACAAAAGGATAAAAACTGTTTGTTTTTTCATACATCTTGCTGAACTGAAAGTAATAGTACTTCATTGCATCCCAATGAGTGGGTAGCTTTCTGCTATAGAATACATATTATTTAGCAAGAATCTCACACTTTTCCAATTTATTTTGGGACATTCTCACGGAATTAATAATGCAGGCTATCTGGCTTCAGCCTTATGTATTCTTTCGACTAAAGTACAGCCTCGTTTTCACGTTCAAAATATGTTTGAATACTGGTTTTGAACAAAACCTCGCTTTATCTACCCGTGATTCTTCCGGCAACATTGTTTAAATAATGTAAATATACCTGAAAAATCGTTTTTTCACTCTGGCTCGACTGAATATTATTAGGAAGAATCAATATTTTGCCCATTTTCAACTCTTAAAAATCCTCGTCGAATGAGACGCCGCGCGTTAAAATTGGCGAATTCGCTAATTAGTTAATAACAAAAAACATTAAAAAACGCTATTTTATCAATATGTTTTTTTGTATCCTGCTAAATAAATAAAAGATGTTAAATTATTGCAAACTGTCCGCTGTGATTATATAAATATCCATGATTTTTTTCAATCCAACATTTTTGATAGGTTATGAATTGCAGATTGCCTGGACTATAAAGGCGACTTATTACCCAATAGAAAATAAAATAATAAAATCTGGCTACAAATGAATACAATACTAATGTTTAAGCAAATGAAGAGCCATATAGATTGAAACAAAAGACAAGGCTGGGAGGCAATAATGATTCATTTTGATCATTGTCAAATATGATCGATCGGTATTACATATATAAGTATATCTCACTTTTTGCAAAATTAGAAATGTGCGATAATAAAAGTTGTATCTAAAGTTGGTACTATTTGATCCTAGATTCGGATACTTACTGTTACAACGTATGCTGAATAATCTGTGCTTATAAAACATTTGAAAAATATCTCAAAACTAAATAGAACTTAATGTTTCAATTTTTTAGGACCTTAGTAAAGATGTGAGATCCTAAAATATATTTGATAGCAACATTACTAAAAAGGTATAAATGAAAATATATTTTGTAACCTTCATTTGTTATTTAAAATACAAAAAACAATTTCTGTCCTTCGAATAATGAAAAATGTGAAAATTTTCAATTATTATACGATTATGTGACACTTTAACATGAACACGAGAACACAAAAAAAAATTCATATGGTTGATACTAAATAGTTATATATTTTAATAGAACATGCATTTTTGAGCGCTAGCCTGGATCAGAAATACTCATTTTTAAGCTTATAATAGTTAAAAATATCCTATATATCGCAAATATGCATTTGGATACAATATTCAATTTTTACGGATTATCCGGGTCAGAAATAACTATTTTTGAGCTATTGGTCATGAGAAATCTATCATTTTTCCCTGTTTTAACATATACCAAACTCTCGGTTTCTGATTCCCCTATTTCGGGCTTCCTAGAACTGCTGTCTCACGCAGTTTATTATCACGCTGAGTGAAGGCAGAGCCGATAAGAGTATGATCGATAAGTGCTTGAGCTGTCAGCACAGGCTTCAGTTTGTTTTTAGGGTTCAGCGAAGTGCCGCGATTTCGGTTCTATACGTGAAATGCCGAAGGAAAGTAAGACACAGGATTTTTTATTCTAGAAGAAAAAAAGAGAAAAATATCATAAACTAATAATAATATGGTTTTGGAGGCTGCTTGAATAAAATAATTTAAGAGAGCGAGCAGGAGAGGCCGCAAGTGTCCACAAACGTTTAACGTAAGCAAGCAGGAAAAACATTATTTTTACGTGACGGTTGAAAGAAATTAAAAATGATTAAAATATGAAGAAATTAAGTTACAGTAGGGTACATTAGGTTCATTATGTATTCACGAGACCACTACAAAAGATAGAAGAAGATCAGTTAATCCGCTCAATTTCTATTAAGAGTTTTGGCAATTTTGCATACACTTTAAGATTACTTACATTATTGATAATATTGAACGATTTTTCTAATCTTTTTTCTCACTTTTTTTGTAACTTCTATCATTTTAGAAAAATTTTAAGAAGCCTTCATTGCGCAATAATGAAATGTCATCAATTGAAGGTGTTCAGTATCGAAGGATGATTTGCTTTGGTCTTTATCGAATGAGAAAAGTAAATGCAAATAAATGAGAAATATGCCCTGTACACATCAAGGATGTGATCGACATGTTTTCGCAACAAAAGATACCTCCGTCCTCTCTCCTTAAATTCTATGACAAAAAATGCTGAACAAAGATGTTGTGTCAAGAATTGGAAATTGTTGAATTGGAAAAGTGTGGAATTGCAAGTTATTTTATTTTCAGATTTACACCTGAAGGGCCAATTTCCAGCCGTTTCTTGAGCAATTCCTGCTATAGAATTTTCAATTGAAAACTCTCTAATCACAGACAATAATAATTTTTATCACTATTTTCTTAAATCTTTGTTTCAAATACAAGTGCTTTCTTCACAATGTATTTGAACCCTTACAAATCTATATTCCTTTCAGTACATTTAATCGTACAGAAATAAATAATATTTAAAACGTTAATTATACTTTTTAAAATTTAACCTTTTCCATTTTAAATTTCTGAAATTGAAACCATTAAAAATGAAAAAGGTATTCAATTTTTCATTCAAATTTTTTTTAATTTGTATTTTGAACCTTTCTTTAGAATAATTTGATTTTGAAGATCTACATGGTAAAAAATATTTTAAAACAAATTTATTTTGAAAAGTGAAAAAAGGGTAAATTTATTTTTTAATGTTACATTAAAGTATATTAAATTATATTGTTTTACTGTGCTTCTCGGAAATGAAATGATTAAACTCGTGGGATCGTTTGCATTTTTTCGAAAATCTACCTGAAATCGTTTTGAAATAATTGAAGTCTTTGTGAAATCTTTTAAATCTATTCCAATTTTGAAGTGTTTGTCAAATATTTGATATATTGAAGGCTTTCTGAAATCTTTAGCATTATGACTATTATAACTGCATTTATTATTCATTATTATGCATGATTTATTATTTATGGTTTAGCAATATATTTGAAATTGATGCAAAAGTTTTAACATGTTATAATGTTTACGCATTCTCCCAGTTAATATTATAATTCTATGCTCTTCTATCTAACATATTTGAATTTTTCGAATAAAAACCAATAAAATTGAAGCTCAAAATATGAATTTTAGAACAAAATATTGCATTAGTCCTGATGAATAGCTCATTCGTTTCGAAGCAAGCAGTGGTATTTTAAACAAAAATTCAAGAAAAAGGAGTTAAAAATTATGAAAATAAATTAAACTGCAATTGCACACTTTTCTGATTGAACAATTTCCAATTCTTGAGGCAACATCTTTCTTCAGCAGTTTTTGTTGTAAAATCTGGGAAAAGAAGACAAAGGCAACTTTTGTTGGGAAAACGTTTCGATCACGTCCTTTATGTGTACAAGGCATATTTCTGACTTCTTTGTATTTGCTTTTCTCCTTCGATGAAGGCCAAAGTAAATCACCTGTCGATAATGATCACCTACAATTCATGAAATTTCACTATTACGTGATTAACGCCTCTGACAATGTCTAAAGCAATCTTATTTACATAAAAATTAGAAAAAATGAGAAAAATCGGTAAATATTGTCAGTAATGAAGGTAATCTTAAAGTGAATGCAAAATCACTAAAACTCTCAACAGAAATTGTACTGATTAAATAATTTTCTTTTATGTTTTTTAATGGTCTTGTGATTATGTAATAAACCTAATGCAGCCTATTCTAATTCAGTTCCTTTACATTTTATTCATTTCTAATTTCTTTCAGACCGCTTTAATTTTCTAAAAATCGGATGGTCGAGTGAGGCATGATAGGCACTCAGTCTACAATCTAAATCCAGAGTTTCAAGTATTGTCCAAAAAATTACACTCGTGACCTGCAGCTATGTCAATGAGATAGGAGCTGGACCGAGATATGGTGCATTAGGAGTACACCCACGGTGGCGGGTAGCTCCTTCCCAGATGAACCAAATGCATCATGTTTTCAAATAATTTCAAAAAAGCAATAACCGCAGAATTTTCGGAAAACCCCTTTTTAAGGGATTGTATTTAGCCTTGTAGATTATTTGTTTAAAATATGATATCAAAGAATTCATAATTGCAGGAGAAAAGTTTCCATTTGTAATTACATGGGCTAAAAACCAAGTCTGAGGAAGCGTCTTAAATGAATAAAATCAGATAAAAATTATAAACTCTATTCGCGAGAAAAAGCCTTACATAAAGACCAATTTTGGTTTCATTCGCGCAGCCTATTCTTTAAATTCTCGAAGAAGACGGGAATTTTTGAAATATTTTAGCCAATCTGATGTGAAACAATTTAACTTTATGAGAAACTCTTTTCTAGATAGATTTCCGACGCTGGCAGGCAGTTGGCTTTATTTTTTGTACTATTTTTACTCCAGCCGGGGTCTTTTGTGCATAGACAGGTCAATGTAAGAAAATAAAAAAAAAAAATTAATTTTTTAATTAGGGATTTGAAAATATCATAATCAGCATCTACGAATTCTTCCGATTCCAATGATACATTCCTTGTAGATAGATAAACGTTTATTTTTTAGCCTGGTAAGAAAATAAAAAAAAAAATTAATTTTTTAATTAGGGATTTGAAAATATCATAATCAGCTTCTACGAATTCTTCCGATTCCAATGATACATTCCTTGTAGATAGATAAACGTTTATTTTTCAGCCTGCTGGACTTGAAAAATTAAATTGCTTACACTTCCATTTTTACAGAATTTTCTTACAAGTAACTCTTTAAAAACTAACATCCATCCACAAATTATCTCTAAGCCGACCTTGACTTCCGCGCTTTGAATCGTCTCGCACGCATGACTCTACTTTCTCGCTTTGCCTCGCTTTGCCAACCTCTGCCTCCGTAGCTAATCCCGAATTCTCATCTACTATTTACAATATGTACAGTTTTCTTAAACCTACTTCTTCTCTTATACACAAACTTTTATTCTCCATTCCTCTTCCTCCTTCCTTCTCTTCTTCTCCATCTTACCCAACAACCCGTTCACCCATGCTACTGCCCTTTTGCCCCCCCCCCTTTCAAGCAACAATACTTCCATGCTTATCCCACAACCAGTGCTCCACTTTTGCATCCTCCTTCCCGCACAATTTTCTCTCTAGAAAGCCAGAACCTATTATAAATCTCCGCTTCTCATTCTCGTTATAAGTTCCTGACTTTCTTGCTCTCCTTATATAATAAGGAGAGCAGGTAAGCAAGATGTAAGCAAGTAAGCAAGCAAGCAAGATGTGGAGGCATAATCCACACATAGTTCATATTGAGCCTTGACTCCCTTATTCCCTCCACCCCTGCTTCCTTCTCACTTTCCATGATGTTTCTTTTAACCAACTCATATACCCTCCTTTCTTCCTCATGCAATCTTCTCACATAGTCCATCTGCAATCCATTCATTCTAAAATACCTTTCCCTTTCCACCTCCATCCTTCCACCCCTACGCCTGCTCTTCTTCCTCCGAAACAGGAAGCCCAGTAAAAAAACTCTTCTACCTCCTGCACCGCTTTTCCCTTCCACTTCCACTTTCCTCCCTTATCTCTCCCCCATCCTTTCCTGAAACATCGTAATGGTCGACGTATCCGCATTCAACTCTAACCTATTTTTATCCAAGTATCTTCTCAACTTTACCACTCCGGTCGCTAGCTTACTTTCCACAGCTGCGATTAAAATTGACAACAACGTTGGGCTAAGCGTGTACCACTGCCTCAACTCTCTATCCATCCGCAAAACTTTTGTCTCCTCATATACCTCCCTCACCGTTTCGAACAGGCCTTTGTCCACTCCCCTCTCTTCATTACCTCCCGCAACCTCCCCCTATCCACCAAAGGGAATGCGCCTTTTTGATCTACAATAAACGCGTACACTTTCACACCATTTTTGGCTAATTCTCTATCTACCAGGTGCTGCAAAACGTAAATATTCTCAAAAGTACACCTTCGCTTCCTAAAACCCGCCTGCATTTCTGGCATAATGCTTTTCCCCTCAACATACTTCTCAGCCTAACTGCCAGCACAATCGCGTATATATTGTACGCCGTATTCATTACCGTAATTCCTCTATAATTTTCCTGCCTCTCCCTATCCCCTTTTTTATACAGTGGTACAATCAACCCCTTCCTCCACCCTCTTCTGAATCCCTTCTGCCGCCACACTTTTTTCACTACCCCCTTCAGCCTCCCCCTTACCTCCTGTGTGTTAATCAACCATGCTTTATTCTCTAAACCGTTCAGCACTGCAGCCCTAGACCTTTTCATCTTCCTTACCTGCCTCTCTATCTCCTCGCCATTGAGCTCCTCTCCATCTACCTCCCTTTTTCTTCTAATCTCCTCATCTCTCTTCCGTGTGTCTGATCCCTGTAATAAATATTTTTAAAATCCCCTCCCCCCCTTCATCACTCCCTACCTTCTCATTTCTACGTACTCCTCCCTTTTCGCAATTCATTGCTTCCACTTCTTGTACTTCCTTTTCACTTTTCTCTTCATCATTTTAAATTCCCTATCCCACGACGGCTTCACCATTCCTTTATTCTTCTTTCTAAATACCTTTTTATGCACAGACCCTCTTGCATTATGTTTCAGATCGTCCCATACCTCTTCCATTGACTTCCCCTTAAAGCTTACGTTTCTTAACTGCTCCTGATACTTCTCTATTGCTTCTCTCGTCCATGACACCCTCTCCCCTAACAACCCTTCTTCCACACCCTTTCTTTCTCCAACTGCCCCCTTTATGCAGAAACTTAAAGGCTGATAGTCCGATTCCACCCTCCTTCTACTGCGAATTTCTCTATCTCCTTCCACCCTTGCATATTCATTATCACATAGTCTATCACAGATACCCCTAACTTACTCACATACGTGTATTCTTCCTTTTCGTCTCCTGTTACCATACCATTCGCCACAGCCCATCATCTGTCCTACATCCAGTCTCTTAGAATCTCCCCCTGTTTATTTATTAACTTACCCTTCAATTTCCTTTCGAAGCACTCCCCTTCCCGGTACAGTCCCACCAGTTATCGCATTAATCCCCCCCCCCCAGTACCACCATACCATCATCTCTCTCTCCTAGTACGTCGTCCATCCTTTCTGGAACCCTTTCCATCTCATCTTTACTATAAACAGTCACAAACTTGTATGCTGCCCTCCTATGTTTACTGTCCTCATTTGTACACCCTGTCCCTTTCCCTCTACATGGACTTTTTCCTCTAATCCATCCGTAACTCCTGTTATAATTCACATGTAGCCTCCAATTATACCCCCTTGGCAACTTTGGCTCAACACTAATCCATTGCTCTCTCTCTCTCTCTCTCTCTCTCTCTCTCTCTCTACCACATCTCTATCAATCCCACCACATCAAATTCCTGGATATACCTCCAGAAATCCTTATCCTTCTTCTTCACCCCTGCTACGTTCCAGTATAGCACCTTTACCACTCGTCCGCCATGCTTTTCTCCCACCCCCCTACTTCCCACTAAACAAATTCCCCTGCACTGCCTTCAAAACCCCCTTCTCCTCATTCCATACCCATATTGTCTCCTCTATTTTTATTTTCCGATACCCTACTTTCGACGCTCTCCCTTCACTCCTCTCCTTTCTAGCCCTGTGTTTTAGAATTCTCTGTACATTCACTCTCTCCCAAACATCTTGCTTCTTGCCCCCCTCACAATCTAAATATATTACTTTCCACTTTGTAATAGCTGAATTGTAAACGCTTTAACTTTTGAAAACCAACCAGTGAAACCAATGTGACCCCTGTAGCTCGAGACCGACGAGTTCGCAGTTGTGAAGAAGGAAGCCTTTAGCATCTCTTCATTCAGTAGATAAGAACTTGCGAATCCGATTGAAATTCATCGTATGTTTGAAAATATCATTTTAATGCTTATGAACGACGGAAAGCGGTATGAGAGCGATTGGAATGGGCGGAGCGCCAAAGAAACCATTTGAACGCGATTTAAATGTAGTAAAAGAAGGGTCTAAACGAAACGGAATTGATCAGAACTCTTTTCTGTGAAAAATATACATCTCGCCGAATAAAACGTAAATGGTTTGTGTACACTATTTTTAAACTAAACACATACTAATATACAAATTACTGTAGATTATTTAATAACTGTGTCTCATAAGGAATTTTTTAAACCTGCTTAACTCAAAAGTATTGATTGCAGAGACATCTATTGTGAATACAGAAATTCTCGACAAATCTATTTTCTACATTTAATGAAATTATAGATAATCTACTCTTTAATATACCAATAAGGTACATTAACAAAAATCAGAAATGGATCAATAGGTACATCATTCAAAAGTATTTTTTTTTAAATGATTCTACAAACACAGCAACTTACCGAAATCCTTTTTTGACAGACTTCTCTTTTTTCTGTCTAATAACCGCTAAAAGAAATTTTTGATAAGATTTGCAAGTACAAATGAGAATATCAATGATATTTATAATAACGGCACCTTAGTTTTACGGTAGAATATTAATATTCTTTGATTTCAAATTTACAACCATAAACTCAACAAAATAATTTACCACCGTGCTATCAGTGACGTCATCAGACTGTTATAACTCGACATAGTGTCCTGTACGGGAGCCTTATCTCTGGCAGCCGTTGAATCAATGCGAACGCAGTTGATGTCATCAATGTTGATGTTTATGTTTATACCCTGTCCACCCTCTCATATCACACAGATACACTCTACTTACAAAAATCTTGTTCCATCCAGCTCTTGCGTAATTTTTCTTGATCGCAGCTTCTCATCAGAGAAAAGATCAAAACATTTTGCCGAATATGAAATTTACTTTTATTTAAAACCGCATCTTATAAATAAGAAAAAGGGTAAGTAAGGACAAAAACATTTATTATAGAATAGTAACATAGATTTATTAATAATATATCATGAGTATTTTTTACAGTGGGATTAAACAAGCTCTTGCTTTTTATTTAGTAAAAAAGAAAGTTCCGTTTAAATGAGTTTTTTGCGTAAAAAGAAACGACTTATATTTATTACAAATAACTGTATTTTTATTTTCATCTTTATCGTTTGATACAAAAGGTTCATCACACGTTCGGCAAAAGGAGGTGGAACATTGTTCTCTGTATTCCAAATATTTGGCTACTTCCTTGTGACCAGAGTATTGCAATCTTAAGAGAAATTTGCCTTATGATTCTGATCCTCTCGTCCTGATAGTATAAATTATCTTTTCTTATGTCTCATAATCATTTAAATTTTTCTGGAATCATATAAAGAAAAACACACAAAAAAATTTAATATAAAAACGTAAAATAAATATAAAAATATAAATATATAAAATATAAATAAAGTAAAAATAAATATAAAAATGTAAATATATAAAATATAAATAAAGTAAAAATAAATATAAAAAAAATATAATTAAATATAAATATTTAAATTAAAAATATTGTATGATAAACAAAAAGGAACATTCAAACCTACATATTAATAATAACTTACCGACCAATTGGGTACGTTGCAGTGCCGATGAAAATTTTAGACAACAGCTTTGAATAATTTATGAAAGGCCTTTTCCAATTATTTTTGCTTGACACATTTTCTATCACGTGTAGGGAACAGTGCAAATTCTCTATAACACTCCCGCACAATTTTATCATTCTCTCTGGTATAAGAAGAAAATAGTGAATTAAATTCGGATATAGATAACTCACAATACATAGAATGTAAAAACAAAGTACAATATTGCCCACAAACAGATGAAAAATTACTTTGTATTTATGTCGCATTATAATCATAAAAAATACAGTTTTTCCTCAAACAAATGATATGTTGACGAAATGATGGCGGAAATCTTAAACTGTTAAAATATAATCCTCTGCAATTTCTATTGGCATACATTGCCGCCCAATGTACGCCAGGCTTCTAATGAATATCAGTGTTGAAAATTATGGCTGCTGGTTTAGTCCATTATGGGGGTATCCTATCAGCGGGCAAACACCAAGAGTATGTGCGGGTATTTTTCTAAGATATTTATTAATCTCCAAAGAATTCAGTTGTATTTAGTAAGATATAATGTGCGATTATTAGGTTTTATTTTCATTGGTAACTTAACCCTCAGAATCAATCGATATTTCACCCTTAATAATAGATGTAGCGACAAGGTCCTTTTCCTGAGTGTGAGCAGAGTTGTGAGCAAGAGAGTCAAGAGATACACAGTCTTTCGAATTCCTAATACATGTTTTTAATTGCATAGCTACATTTAACGCTCACTTATAATCTTGTCTTCGTTCTGCAGGATATCGTATTCTACGGTGAAGACAGTACATTGAAGATGACGGTAACTTCAATAATGCAGGAAATTTCGGTAGTTTTTCCATATTTATAATTTGACTGCACCCTTTAATGTGTTACACATCTCTTTACGTATAACTTCACCTTCGTACCACTCGATTCCATGATGATACTTTGACACCCAGTTGTTCTTCGATAGTACCTGATGAGGTAACTTTTGGAAAGAACAAGGTCTAATTATCCAATTAGTGAACACATGGTTTTAGATGCAACGGCAAGCTCTTTCGTTAAAAATGCGTCACTGACATTTTTCAAACCTTGAATTTCGATAATCATATCTATAATAGAAGCAATTACGTGATATTTGTCGAGATTCCTAAATGCAACGAAAACTTGGTTTTATCTTAATAATTGAAGCTAATAAAGACTATTGGAGAAAAGTGGCGAAGGTACACCCAAAAAAACATATTCTCAAATTAAGATTTTCTCAATTATTATAAGTTTTAATCCCACTAAAACAGGTGCCAAGAATATATTCTAAATCTTAAAAGGAATCCCGCTTAGTGGGAATTC
Organism: Druon quercuslanigerum; assembly: GCA_010014905.2. Lineage (NCBI taxonomy): Eukaryota > Metazoa > Arthropoda > Insecta > Hymenoptera > Cynipidae > Druon > Druon quercuslanigerum. The sequence goes on from JAAAKG020193304.1 coordinate 23,672, forward strand.
AAGAATACTGTATTCTCCCTTCAAGAATATATTCTAAGGATTGCTAAGAATACTGTATTTTAACTATGAGGATATATTCTAAGAATACATAAGAATACTGTATTCTTGTTTCAAGAATATTATATTGTTATTCTAAAAATAATTCATTCTAATTTTATTGGTAGTTTTTGAGGATTACTAAATGAATTATTCATTACTATGGGATATGTGAACAATGATATTTTTTAAATCTATTAAAAATCTAATCTCTATAAAACTCATCCATAATTATTATAAAATTCATAATCATTAATTATGTCTTATCTTTTATTCACATTATTTTCACACTATTTTACATTCTTTACAAGGTCAATCGATTGATTATTCACAATGTATGTCGAAAGGTTATGTATTTCCTACTATCTGCTTCTGTTCGAGGGAAGCCAGGATAGAAGGAAATAAGTTCTCTAGGCGAAACTAAAAGCCATTCGTCTATAAGATTGACTTTGTAAGCATGCAAATGATCGTTGAATCCTACGGTGTGTAATCCTGACAAAATGAAGCTCACATCGACATTTTCTTGCGGTTTGATATTAGCTTCTAAAAGTCCAATCAATGGAAAATCTTGCTCGTAATTTATTACTAGAGCCATTCCCGATCGATAACAAGTGCCACGGACACATATTTTTCTGACTATTATTAGGTGTTCATGTTTTATGTATATATATATATATATAT
>JAAAKG020193315.1:0-50256 GCA_010014905.2 Druon quercuslanigerum
TAAATTATAGAACAGATATTAAAAATTTAAGTATTATATACCATAATCTTATTTCTCTTATTAAAATTTAAAATGTAGCATTTTCCTTTAAATTTGTTATACATCATAACCTATGAGTGGCACATGTCGGTCTTTAACTTTTATCTAATATGTAACTAATTTAACTTTTATATATAATCCAGGATTTTTTCCTGAGATTATAAAAGTTTATTTTCACAATATTTTTTGATTTTGTGTAATATTTATTATAGTTAATGACTTCTCTCCACAAATACATTTTTAATGAAATGAAGCCTTTTTAACGTTCAACTATTTTCAATTTATGAATAAGGTAATTGTTATTCTTCGATTATAAGAATTTTTCCTATACGCTATCTTTAATGATATTGCATGTGCGATGGTATTTGTAAAATATCGTGTTTTTTCCAGTTTCAATGAACTCTTGTATACGAAACTATGATTGAAAAGGGCACAGATCTGTGTCGAAACGCGTCTCAGCTTTAAAAACAAGCTTCTACAACATCAATAAACGCTCTAACTGGTATTAGCCACGAATTGAATACTGTATTTAATTAACCAGTCTAACTAGAAATAATAAAAATTTTTATTATTTCACTATCAAAAAGAAGTACAGTTGTGCCAAAATCCGGTGTACGATAAAAAAGGTTTTTTAATTTTACTAAATATTATTATATATTTTTTATAATTTAATTAATCAAAAACGCGATTTTGTTATTAATAAACTTAAAAATTTAGGGAAAAAATTAATTAAACAATACCTTTTTTAATTGATATTTTTTTCACTGTCACTTGTTGCCAGCTTTAAAAAAATGGTTGAATTCTGATCAATTATGGCTTAATTTTATAGGATAATCTCTTCTAAAACTTTGATGTTTCCAATTTTTAAAACAAGTGATTTGAGCCATACTAAAATTTACTTTAAATTTAAATACAGTAAAGTTATAAAGAATGTTGTCCCCGTGAAAAAATGTCAATTATTTATTCAAATTCAACAATATTTCATAAATTGATAAGAACCATCAGTAAGAAAAAATTAAAACTGCAAGAAAAAATATTTTAAAAATGGATTTTTGTACGTTTTTTCCGTTCGACAAATTAGATCTTCTATTATTATTGTTTTAATCTTGTTAAAAATAAAATAGAAATATTAATTTTGAATATATTTTTATTAAAAAAAAGCTTTGTCAGTAGAAATAAGTTCTTGAATTAGAAGTCAGTGAATTTAATTCTCATCGGGATTTTATGTCTCTCATTTGCAGCTCGTTTTATTGAGCCATTCGATCCTACGACTTCTTGTGTGGTGTCAAGAAGCTAAAATCTTTATTTGATGGATCATCTCCGACAAGGATCCGTATATTTTATGAGCAATTTATCGATCGACCAAAGACAGTTAAAGGACATAAATAGGCTACTAAAGAATCTGCTGAGGTTTCGTATTTGAAATGCATTATTGCCGTTAATAGTTTATTAACAAATAACAAATGTTTTTATCAATAAAAAGTTGGGTAAAATTACGTTGAAATTGTAACCACACCGCGTAATAATAATGCAGGTCACAAAAAAATGTAGCAATTCAAATGGACCAGACGAGTTAGTTCTTACGTATTTAGGATCACTGAATCCGAATCTTAACTTGGCATTCAAAATTAGCTCTTGTTTTCTTCCTAATCTCAACACTTTCTAGACATAAAAGACAATTTTTTCGTACTTTTCACAGCCTCAAATAAAAAGAATTAAGAAATCCTAAGAACCAGGTCAGTCAATTCTTAATTATTTTTTTTTTGGTCGCTGAATCTGAATCCAAATTGACTAGAGTAGTATATCTGAACTCCTACTTCTTTTTTTGTGATACTGTAAAAGATTAAAGAAAAAATGTTTCTTAACTTTAAGACATTTTCTGCTTCGTAGAAAAAAAAAGAATAAGTTTCTTAATTCCGACTTCAGACTAAGATTCAGTGACCCAAAATAAGTAAGAGTTGCCTAGTCTGGTCCGTCGGAAATCTTGCTTCTATTTCTGAGGGGCTGTTCAATATACGAAAAAATCTTTTGTTTAGTTTAGCAAATTTTTCGGCTGGGAAGAAAACAAGAGCCAACTTCGGAATTCCGGTTTGAAATTCGGATTCCGCGACTCAACATAGGCCAGAATTTTGGCTTCCCTCTCTTCTTACGTAAGATACTATATTTTTTATTCAATAAATTAATTATTTTCATTGTATGAAAGAGATTCAAGAGATTTCAATGGACTACAAAGTATTTTAAAAATTACAAAAATTTAACAATATTTATAAAATTTTTTTAGAATTTTCATAAGGTATATAGGACTTTGGAAAGATTTTAAGGGATTTTGCAAACATTCGAAAGATTTCATGAAGTTTTAGGGATTTTAACTGATTTTAAGATATCTCAAGGGATTTTGAGAGAATACGAATTATAAAAATTATAAAAATATCAGGGGATCTAAATAAGATTTCGAATATCTGGAAAAATAAAGAAATTCAACAGATTTGATAAAGTCTCGATGATTTCGAAGTATTTTAAGGCTCTTGAACTGAACTTAAGCAATTTAAACTGAATTTGATTAATTCACGTGATTTTAAAGCATTTCTACGAAGTTTATATATTAAAATCTACTATAATGATGCTTTAAAAATTTAAAGGGGTTGAAAGAGATTGCAGGGGATTAAAAAATTTTTTTGGAAAGATTCGACCTGTTTTAAAGGGTTATAAGAAATTTAAATATGATTTTTAAGATTTGAAGGAATTAAAAGATATGTCATGCGATTTCTATAGATTTAAAAAGACTTATAAATATTTAAAAAGTTTTCAAATATTTAACCCTTTCCGACATACATTCTTCAGGCAAACTAGTTTTCATGAAAATTGGTACATAGGGGTTTTTGGGGTCGCTGATTACGAATCTGAACTCAGATTTTGAAAATTCAAAATGGCGGATCCGATATGGCGGCTAACATTCGGCATATTTTTGGATTTTTTCTGAAAATTGGTATACGGGGCTTTTTGGGATCACTGATCACGAATCCGAACTCAAATTTTGAAAATTCAAAATGGTGGATCCAATATGGCGGTCAAAATATAGAATTTTTTGTTGGAAAATTGGTTTACAAAAACAAGTGAAGTTCGAACTAAATGGTTATGTAGCACATGTATCGTACCATTACGTTTATAATCAAACAAAAATTGCTTCTCGAAGTATCATTCATGAATGATACACACAAATCGAAACATAATTACAAAATAATAGCTGAAATTGATCTCATATGAGATTTGAAAGGCTCAATAAAACAAAAATTACAAAATGAGCAATGTAAACAAATTTTTAAAAAAATTATAAAACGAAAAAATAAAAAAATTATAAAATAAAAAAATAAAAAAATTATAAAAGATAAAAAGTATATAAAAAAAATTGAAATTGAATCAACTGAAACTGTTATGCAACTATGAAATTGGTTATTTGAGGTTAAAGGTCTCCATATTAGTACCAATTTTCTGAATTTTCAAAATCTAAATTCAGATTCGTGATCTGTGACTCCAAACATTCTTGTACACCAATTTTCATAAAAAATCCAAAAATCTTCCAAATTCTGGGCGCCATCTTTGATCCATTATTTTGAATTTCTATAATCTGAGTTCATATTCGTGATCACTGAACCCTAAAACCCTCATGTACCCATTTTCATAAGGATATAATGGAAATTTTTTTCAATAATGAATTTTTTCAACAAAAAAGGCTATCATTCTGCAAGCATGAAATTTAAAAAAAACTGTGTAAAATTCAATAAAAACTACTCTGAAATCGCAAAAAATGATATGAAAAAACGTGGGAATACGGTATTCGCACCATGCCGCAAAGGGTTAAAAGATTCTGAAGAATTGTAAAAAATTCACATAGATCTCAAAGAACTTGGAAGAATCTTAGGCATTTTAAAAATTTTTTTAAAATTAAATGTGATATTAAAGAATTCACGGAATTTTATAGAATTCTAAAAGATTTCAAAATAATCAAAACTATATTACCGGATTTAAGATGATTTCTATGATTATGATATAATGATGTGATTTAGAAAGATTAAGCGGAATTTGCAAGGATATCCAAATATTATGAAAGATTTTAGCGGATTTCAAGGAATCCTAATGTTTTAAAATATATAATTGGATTTTAGTATATTGTAAGGAATTTTAAATATTTTAAGCAAATTCAATTATTCTACAGTTTCTATAGGGATTTGAAGCATTTTAGGGGATTTTTTTTGGATTTCATGTGATACAGTAGTATTTCCTTAAATTTTGGAAGATATCGAAAATATTGAATTCAGGGGATTTTATCAGATTTTCATAGTTTCAAAATGATTTTAATGGATTTCATATAATTTTTAGCGATAGAAGTTTCAGCGATTTCACAGAATTTAATAGAATTTAATAAAAATTTTGAATAATAGGAAGGATTTGGAAAGATTTCAAGAAATTTTAATAGTTTTCAAAAGATTATATTGGATTTAGCATACTAAATCCAATGGCGCGTAACATGCTATGATAAATAATCTTCTGATTCCTACTTTCATGCTAGCCCACATCAATCTGGGAGATAGAAACCATGATCTCCGAGATGCTGTTTTGCTCTTTTATTCAGAATGAGACATAGTCCTTGCCTACGATGTGTTTGACTATCTACTCCTGACCATATTTCAAATCCGCTGCTTTGAGGATTTTTAAGACATTCGGAAATATTTTAAAGAATTTACAGGTTTCGATTAATTTTCAAAAGATTTCAAAGATTCTAAATGATATCATAAGTTTTCATTAAATTTCCCGAATTTGTAAGGATATTAACTCATTTTCAGAAATATTAAGGGATTTCAAAATATGAGCTTTTTTTAGAACTATTAAATTTTGAAGGTCTATAATTCAAAATTTTTCCATTTTGAACATTAAAAAGAACAGAGAACTTATTTTTTTATCTTAAAAAAATTTCTCTATAAGTTCTATTGTTAAGTAATAATTGTTAGAAGCTTTGACTATGGAATAATTAATTTAGCTTTCAATATCAAACTAAGCGATTTAAATAACTTTGAATAAACATTAATTATTCAATTCTATATGCTTTTATTTCGAACTGATGAAAGTTGAATTCCTTTTCATTCTATTAAAAATATTGTCCATTTTCAAAATTTCACCTTATCTAAGATTGTTTCATTTGGAATATATCCAATTGAAATTCGTTCAACTTTTTTAAAATTAAAAAATCTTAAGTTTTAAAGAATTCCAAAAACAAAATTTTTTTTTGTTTAAAATTACCGATTGGAAATTTTTCAGTAGTTGTCAAATATAGAACTGCTTATTTATATTTAAAAGTATGTAGTTTTAAACATTTTTGGAAATAGTTTAATTCTTAAGACTTACAACTAAAAATTATTAAATTTTTTTCAGTTTCAAATTGCGAATTCTTCGATTTCGAAATGTTGCGAGTAAAACTCTTTACTTTTAAAGATTTATAAATAAAAAAAAAATTTTTATTTTAAAGATGCATTAATACAAATTCTCTTACATTTAAGTTTTCGATTATAAATCTTCCACATTGATGAAATTTCTAATAAATTTATCAAGATTACAGAAACTTTAATTGCAAAAATTAAAATTTGGATAATTTTTTATTAAAAGTTACAACTAAAAACTATTACATTTTAAAAATGTGCATATTATTTTTAACTATTATAATTTATAAGATTTTTAGTTGAAGATTTATTACTTCGTGATGCTTACGGTGTAAGATACGCATAAATATAAACAATGTAATCTTAAATATTTTTTGATATTGAATATACAGTTTAATTTTGAATATTTTAGAATAGAGAATCTTTAATATGTAATTTTAATGATAGAAAATTAGGCATGTTTTACTGCTTGTTTTTAAAAATAATAATTTTTATGTTTAAAATTTAAAAAGTTTCGTTTTAAAGATGTATGAGTAAAATTTCATCAATTTTGACAAGTGTCAAATTTTCAAAATTTTTAAAAATGTTCAAAATTTAAGAAATTTTAAATTCAAATCATAAAAATTAAAAAAATTTAATTAGAAAAATTACATATTCTTCTATTTTTAAAATTCAAAGCGCATCAATCTTCAACTATGAGGAGGTACAATTGAAAACTTTTGAAATGAGAAAATGGAGAATGCAAATTACCCAATTTTTACCATTAATATTTTAGGGGTAAGTAATGTTAAACTTTTTTTTAAATACTCTAATTTTTAAAATTCATAATTTAAATTATTAAATTTTACTGGCTTGTGATTTAAAGTTGTTTAATTTTTATGATTTTTAATTTAAAGTTCATTATTTCAGAATTTTAGTACGTTTTAAAAAATTGTAATTTTGCACGGTTTTTTAAAATGGATTTCAATTTTAAAGATTTAGAATGAAAAATTCTACGATTATGAATATTTGCAATTAAGGAAGTTTAATATCCTTTTGTTTGAAATATTTTTATTTTTGAATAAAATGTAAATTAAAGAATATTTAATTCTGAAGATCTGTAACTGCAATTTATTTAAAAAATATATATATATATATATATATATATGCATTCATTTTTTTAAAATTGGAGAGTTTTCAATTCTTCAAAAAGTTTGTGCAATAAATTTTAATATTAAGTAATAATTCTTTTATGTACTAAAAGTTTGGAGTTCTACATTTTTAGAAGCTTTGACTTTAGAATAATTAGTTTAGCTTACAACTTGAAAAATTTTTAATTATTTAATTCTGAATGCTTTTATTTAGAACTGAGAAAAGTTCAATTTTTTTTGATTCTATTAAAAATGTTGTCCTTTTTCAAAACTTCACCTTATCTAAGATTGTTTCTTTTGGAATATTTCCAATTGAAATTCGTTGAACTTTTTTTTAAATTGAATTTAGAATTACTAGTCACTTTTTCAAAAATTGAAAAAACTTTTATCATATAGAAATTTGTAAATTAATGCGTTTTGAATTGTTCTCTATAATTTCTGTGGGTATGCCCTAAGAGTAGCAAATTTTCCTTATAAATCAAATGATTTGAAATTAAAAAGATTAAAATTGTATTGTTTACAACCAAAACAGATGAAAACAGAACTATCTGAATTTAAAAATTGTGCATGTTTAAATTTTCAAAGTCTCAAATTTAAATCGCTTCGAATTTAAAATTATTTTAATTTTAAATTATTCACTGTTCAAGGTTTCAAACTTAAAATAAAAAAATTTTAGTTCATTTAAATTTTTCATGATTCAGTTTCAAAAGTTGTAATTAGAAATTATTTAATTCACAAAATTATGAAATGTTCCTGTTTTAAACATTTTATTCTGAAGTCATTCAACTGCAAGATTCATTAAAAATTAAATTTGTTAAGTTTTTAAGACTCTAAATGAAAATGATACAATTTGAACTATTTAGTAAAAAAATTGTCCAATCGAAGCATTTCTGAAGCATTTCTAAAATTTTTCGATTTGGAACAATTTCAAATTAAATTCGTTATATTTTTTCAGTTTCAAAAGCTTCTAATTCGAAATAATTAATTATTGTTTCAAACTTTAAAAATATCTTATTATATAAAATTTGTTTAGTAATATATTATTAAATGGCTTATATCTCCTGTCAATAAAAAAAAATAAGAATAAAATTGAAGGAAGTAACTAAATGTCTCTTACTCGTTTTTTTAACTTGTCTCAGTATTGACATTGCTAAATTGCTATTTGAAAAAGGCAAAGTATAATGTTGACTCAAAGAACGAGTGAAAAGCAAACGACATCCATGCAAACAAAGAACTGAATTGAACACATTTATTTATACAAATACAAGTTTCTACTTATTGGTTTATTTATAAAATAAGCTCATAAATTTCTACTACACTTTTCTATTTCGCTTTTGGGCTCGGGCAATTTGAAAGTTTCATTATATTGATATGGAAGAAACAATAAGATTGTCGTTAAGGAGTAACTTCCGTTTGCGCGAGACTGGATACCAACAGAAAAGAGTTTACGTCTTTGTTTAAAGTGGACTTAGGAAGTTTTGCAGTTAGATACTGGGAAAGCGAGGAAACTCGAATTTCAAATTTATACTTCGAGTAGATGTAGAGTAAACTCGGAAACAGGTTTAGTATAAGGGATGTTCGTGACAGCCTGGTACTACTGAGTCTTAGCTTCGAGAGCTAGAAGAATTTTTCGAAATTTTACATCTCGTAATGCTTGTTCAATACTAAATCTTATTTTGAAAAGTATTTTTCATGTTTAGAAATAGTTTTGAGAATTAAAGATATTTAATTTATTAGTATAGGGTTGATTCTCTAAAAATTTACGTTTGATAGGAACAATTTTGTTTGCAAAAGAATTTTGAAATATTTGACGTGGACTTTCCGGATTTTACAGATCTATAAAATGTAGCTAATCTCCACCATAAAAATAAATATTAAAAAAGCTTAATCAGTTTTGCATCACTTTGACGATTTTAAATTTAGAATTTTTGAACTTTGATGAGTTGTAATTGAAAACTATTTAATTTCAAAAATATTTAAATAAACAATTTTAAATTTTGATAATCTTAAATACAGCATTTTTAATTGTAAAACTCAAAATGTGCATCAATTTTATTTGTTAATTACAAAAAGTAAAAAATCTTTAACTTGAATATTTAAAATTCAAATTTCTCTCATTTTTAAGATGAGAAAATTTCTACTTTAAATTAGCAAAATTAAAATATAAATATAGTAAATTGAAGAAATTTCAAATTTAAGTACTCGAAATTACAGAATTATTCATTGTCATTTCCTGACATTCTGGTACTACTAAGTCTTATCTTAGAGAGATAGGAGCACTCTTTTTTAAATTTTACATCTCTTAATTCTCTTTCAATACCAAAATATCATTTTGAAAATCATTTCTTGTTTAAAAAAAAATTTTCATTTGAAACATGTGACGATTTTTTAGCTTTTTATAAATTCTCAATGATAAATATTTTCTATAACGAATGAAAAAATACCTATTGCTAAATCCTAAGGTTTTTTATTTCGCGTCACATAGATGTTCTTTATTCAAACTATTTTGTTTTTCCCGCTCATCTTAATTTAATTTTCTGATTATCGAATCAAAATACATATGAGTTAATTTACAGTTCTATAAAATATAAATAATCTGCATAATTAAAATAAATATTTAAAAAGTTACATCAGTTTTATATCACTTTAACGATTTTCAATTTAGAACTCTTGGATTTTGATGATTTGCAATTAAAATTAAAAAAAATTTGAAACATGTATAAATAGAAAATAGTAAATTTTTATAATTTTTAAGATTAAAATTTTTAAATGACAAACTCAACACGTGCATCAGTTTAATTTTTTAATTTCACAAATTAAAAAATCTTCAACTTGAATATTTAAAGTTAAAATTTCTCTAATTTTAAAGAGCTACATTTGAGAAGAATTCAATTTGAAAGATGCGTAAATGCAAATTCTCCAACTAGAATAATTTTTATGATTTTGAGAATAAAAAGTCAAGTCTTTAATTCTAATATTCTGAAATGCCATAATTCCGACTTTAAATTATCAAAATCCCATCATTTTCTTATGTAAAATTTTTAAATAAAAATTGTCAATCTTGAATGTGAAATATCGAACGTGAAGTCTCAAAATGACAGAATTTGTAATTTTAATTTCTTGGCTCTTAATTCTTTTACAATACAAAATCTCATTTTGAAAATCATTTCTCCTTTTTAAAATATTATTTCAGGATTTGAATATTTTATTAGGGTATTTCAGGATTTGAATATTTTATTAGGGTTGATTAGGTTGATAGGATTGATTATCTAAATTCGGGTCAGAAAATCGATTTTAATTTTTTTTTATATATTCTCAATAATAAAGATTTTTTTCATCGAATAAATAAAAAACCAAATGACTAACAGTAAAAATTAAATTTTCGGCAGGTTTTGCTAATAAACCTCACTTTCGTATTTTCTATCCAAACTATTCTGCTTTTTACACGTTTCTTATTTTAATATCCAAATTATTAAATCAAAAGATATGTGCTTTAATTTAAAGTACTATAAAATATAAATTTTAATCAGAAATTAATATAAATAGTCAAATGAGTACATAATTTTCCGACAATTTTATTAATTTTAATTCCATTTTCAAGACTGAATAATTTTCTAGATTATTGCGTTTCAAAATTCGTGGAATTGTTCAGTTTAAAATTTTTATACAACAGGATCGTAAAATAATTTTGTTATTTTGTACTTTTAAACATTTCTTTTCAATATATTTAATTTTGAATATTTGAAATTGATAAATTTTTAATTAAAAAAATTGTGGAATAAAATGTTTTTATCAGGGATAATTAGGAAGAGCAATTTAAGTTTTCAATTTCAAATCTTTCCAAATAAATTTAATGTTAACCATAGAAATGAGAGTCTTTTTTATTTATGAAACATAAAGCTTTGAAAAAAAATATTAAGAAATTAAAAAAATTAAATGAGTCTGAAGTTTTAAAGATTTTAAAATAAAAATGCACATATTCGAAGTGTTTTAAAGATCAAAAGTCAAGTATTCAATCTTACAACTTCCATATTGAAAAAATTCAAAAAGAAATCTTGAAAATTACGGAATTTTTAGCTGTAATACTTAAAGCTGAAATCATTTTTATTTATAAATTTTTCATTTAAAAAATTTCTTAATTGAAGATTTTAAATTCTAGTTTCTATCATTTATAGAATCAAAGTCAAAATTCTTAATTCTAAATCTTTCAATTTGATAAAATTTCGAAAAGAAATAATCGATAATATACAGTTTTTAAATTGCAAAACTCAAAATTGACAATATTTTTACTAGTGAATTTGAATGTTGAAAAAATGTTGAATTATATTGAAGATGTGTTCATATAATTTCTTATATTTGGATAATTGTAAAGATCAAGTCAAGTTTTTAATTATAAATCTTCGGAATTTGAGAGATTTTGAAAGTTAATTATTAAAATTACGGCTTTTATAATTATAAAATTCGAACCTTTCAACATTTTAGTTTCTAAATTTTGCAAATTTTAAGTTAAAAATTTAAATTAAAATTTCTAAAATTTTGTAAATTTTAAGTTAAAAATTTAAATTAAAATTTCTACAATTTTAAAGTAAAAAATTTAAATTTTAAATTCTCAATATTCCAAAATGATAAAATTTCAAACAGAAATTGTCAAAATTAGAACATTTGTTAAATTAAGGAACTCAAAATTTACAATAATTTTTTTTTTTTTGATTTTCAAAGTTAAAAATTCCTTAACTTTACAGATTTGCAATTCAACGCTGTTCAATTTTAAAGAGATACAGTTGAAAAATATTGTCTTATTTTAAAACTGTGTTCACAAAAATTCTTAAATTTGGATGATTTTGAAGATCGAAAGTCAAGTTTTCAATCCAAGCTCTTCTAAAGGGTAGAAATTTCAAATTTCAAGACCTGCAATTACATAATTCTTCTATGTAAAACTTAAAAATTTTTTTATTTTAATTTAAATTTTTAAAATTGAAAAATATTAAGTTTCAAAGAATTCCAAAATCGAAATTTTGCTTTTTGGAAGATTAACAATTAGAAATTTTATAGTTGTTTTTAAATATAGAACTGCTCACTTATATTTTAAAGTATGTAGTTTTAAACATTTTTTGTAATAGTTTAATTTTTAAGACTTACAATCGAAAATTATTTAATTTTTTCGATTTGAAATCGAGAATTCTTTGATTTTGAAGTGTTGCAAGTGAAAACTTTTTAATTTTAAAGATTTATGAATAAAAATGCATTATTTTATGATTTTAAAGTTTAAAAGTCAATTTATTAATTCTGAAGATTCCAAATCAAAGAAAGTTTGGGAGTAAATTTAAAAAATTTATAAAATGACAGTATTTTATTTGTTTAAAGACGCGTGAATACAAATTCTCTAAAATTTAAGTTTTCAATTATAAATCTTCCAAATTGATTAAAAACTCTTTAATTTTTAAGATTTACGATACATCGGTCTTTAATTTTCAAAAGTTTCAATTAAAAACTATTCAATTAATTTCGAAATTCAAAAGTTAAGGTTTCAATTTAAGCTCTTTTAAATTAAACAAATTTCGAATTTGAATGTTCGAACTTACATTATTTTTAATTATTGTAATTTATAACATTTATAGTTAAAGATTTATTACTTCGTAATGCTTATGGTTAAAAAAATTTGTTCTTGAATGTTTTTTGTTGTTGAATATATAGTTTAATTTTGAATATTTTTAAATAAAGTCTCTTTAATATTTAATTTTAGTCATAGAAAATTATGCAAGTTTTACTGCCTTGTTTGAAAAATATTAATTTTCAGATTTAAAATTAAAAAAAAATTAATTTTAAAGATCTATAGGTAAAATATCATAAATGTTTCCAAGCGTCAAATGTTAACAATTTTAGAAAATCGTCAAAATGTAATAAATTTAAATTTAAATCATGACAATGTAAAAAAATTTAATTTTCAAAATTAAATATTCTTTATTTTTTAAAATGAAAATGCAACAATTTTCAATTTCAAGGAGGTACAATTCAAAACTTTTGAAATCGGAAACGCAGAATTCGAATTATCCCATTTTTACCCTTAATATTTTAAGGGTAAGTAATGTTAAACGTTTTTTGAAATAGTCTAACTTTCAAAATGCGTAATTTAAATTATTATACTGGCTTGCGATTTACAGTTGTTTAATTCTAATGATTTCTAATTGATAATTCATTAATTCAGAATTTTAATAAATTTTAAAAAGTTGTAGTTTTTCAGGTTTCTTTTTGTGAAATTGCAGTTAAATTTTTAAGGCTTAGAATGAAAAATTTTACGATTATGAATATTTGCACTTAAGGAAGTATAATATTTAATTTTTATGATACAAAAACTGCAAATTTGAATACTTTTCTTAAAAATATTTTTATTCTTAAATAAATTGTCCTCCATTTTAAGGACTTACAATTTAAATTCCCACAATTTTACAGAGTTTTAATTAAAAATTCTAGTATTTTGGAAATATACTCAGAATTATCTATTATTTGATTTTATAGATTAGTATTTAAAAAAATTCGTAATTTTAAGCGTTCTTTTTGAATAGCTTAATTTTAGAGATTCACAATAGAAATTTACATTTTTTAAATATTTTTCACTGAAAATCTATATAAAAAAATAATTTTTTAGAAATAAAGTTTCAAGAAATAACAGTAATAATTTTTATTGTTTAAACCTTGGTTTCATATCTTCTTCCTGAACATAGTAATTTATAAGACTGGTTTGTTATAATTAAGAATTATTTATTCATTTTTTCTTTAATTTATGAGACAAACATTTTTAAATAATTAATTTTTTTTCTAAAATATTGTATATCTATCTTAAACACTAGAATATTAAGTTTATCGACCTTGGTGGAACTGGGGTATGAAGCCTTAAATAAATGATGACATCTGAGACCATTCTCGAACTTTAAGCACGAAATTCTCTTCTTTTTTGAACCCTACAAATCTCGAGCGATTGATTCAACACTCTAAGTTTAAGAAACGATTTGTAAAAAAAAGTTACTGCTCGGTAAAAATAATAAATTTACAACTATTTCTTATTTTTAGACGATCTTTCAATTATAAAAAATTTGTTAGTATTATTTATTTTTACTCTAAATTATTTTTAAGTGAAACTAATTTGAAACCGAAACTATATGTTTGCTGAATACTACAAAAAAATTATATAAATTTTATTAAATATTAAATCTAAAAAGTAATAAAAAATGTTTGAATCTAAGCAACAAACGGAAAATAAGTGAGAGCACAGTGAAGGACAATAACTTGATGCAATTAAAAAAAATTTAATAAGAAAACCCTCAATTAATCAAAAGTAGAATCTACTTAATAAAATGTTTTCTTATTGTCAAAAATGGATTTAAATATTCTTTTTTTTTTAATTTGTAAATGTTTTCAATTAAAATTTAAATGGTTTTTTCAAATTGGAATTGTTTAGTTTTTAATTCTTTCTTTGAATATATTTAAGGATTTATAATTTGAGATTTTCACATTATAGAGATTCATATTAAAAATTAACATTTTTTACGCCTCTTGTTTGAAATTAGAAAATGCTTAAATTTGCACTTGAGCAATATTAATTTTTTTACAGCTCACAAATTCATGAATTTGTAATACATCAAATTAAGAATTGCTAAATTTCTAATACCTAAAATTTACAATTATTTGCTCTGAAATTCCACCGAATATTTTTGTGAAATAGTTGTATTTTAAATTTTTTAAACAATTTTGATTTGAAAATAAAACTTTAAATGTGTGAGATAATGAAAAACTTATAACGTCATTTTATTTTGCCAAAAAAAACAAATATTCAGGTAATTAACCATTTTTTGCAAAATGAGTTATTTAATTGTTTACAGTTATCTTTAAAAACTTCTCAGTCTTAAAGTAGTGAAGTGGAAAATTCTATAATTTAACTGGTGTTAATGTTGCACAAATAAAACTCTGCGAACCAATAAAATGAAAGTTATCTACGTTTCTAAGTGCAAAGCCGACCTGGTAAGATTTTTCACGTACGATTAAGGGATATAGGAGCTTTTTTATTTCCACTAAGGGTTTATTGGCGGTGCTCGGAAAAAGTTTTACTACCCCGGAGGGCTTGGAAATTTTAGGATTTCTAAAACTTAATGTGATTCGTGTGGTTTTGTTCATATGCCCACCGGATAATTCCTGGGGACTTAATCCGGCTCTAATAATGCCAACTACGCAGGAGAATTGTATTTTTGGTTTTCTTGTTTCAGAGCCTCTTTCTTGGCGATTTGTGGTCTATACGATTGTTTTCGCGGATTTCGGATTTAGGTCACTGCAACTTGTGCGATATTGCACATGATCTACCCAGTTTCAGTTTATTACATTCTTACAACGTGCTTCAGTTTCAAATCGACTTTTACTTAGAAGAGTCGTCAGCGATTCCCTCTCGGGTAATTTCACATATGCCTCGGGACAAATTTGAGTCCGAGTTGGAAATTCCACTTTACCAGAGACTGATAATTAATTAGATATTTAAGTACAAATTTAAATTACTTTAAGGTATCACGTAGCTACCCTCTTTCAGTTGATTACTTTCTTATTGAGAGCTTCAGTTTCAAATAAACTTTTACTCGAAAGAGTTCGAAATTTCACTCCCTCAGAGGGCAATCATTATTAAACTTTTTGAGTGAGGATTTGAATTACTTCAAGGCGCCAACTAGTTACCCGGATTCAGTTTATTACATTCTTGTGACTTTCATGTTTGAATAGGATTTTACTTATCAGATTCGGAAACTATTTTCTTTTAGGTTATTTCACATTTTTATACTGACAAATTTGACTCCTAAATTCGAAATTTTACTCCAACAGAGGATAACTAATTAACTATTCGGTTGAAAATTTAAATTTTTTTTAGGACATGAAATATCTACCCAGTTGCAGTCTATTACTTTTCTATGACGAGCTTCAGTTTCAAATCGACTTTAACTTAAAAGAGTCGAAATCAATTCCTGTTCGTGTTATTTCACACTTGACAAAAGAAAAATTTTACCCTGTGTTCGAAATTCAAATTCATTAGGGCTTAATTGCTAAATATTATTATTATAAAATAGTTACCCATTCTCTTTTAGATTTATTTTACATTTTTCCTAGCATAAATTTAACTCCGAGTTTAAAATTCACTCCAACAGAGTATAATTATGAATTAACTATCCGCTTGCAATTTTAAATTTTTGAAGCCATACAATATCTACCCAGTTTCAGTCTATTGCTTTCTCATGAAAAACTGCACATTCAAATCGACTTTAAATTAAAAGAGTCGAAATCAATTCCTGTTAGTGTTATTTTACACTTGAAACAGGAAAAATTTCACTCCGTGTTCGAAACTCAGATTCACTAGGTGTTAATAATCAAGAAACTATTTAGATGCGAATTGAAAATATTCTAATATACAAAATAGCTACCCAGTTTCAGTTTACTATATTATAATAAAGTTTAGTTTTAAATAAATATTAATTTTAAAGTTTCGGAAACTATTCTCTTTTAGGTTATTTTACATTTTTCCCAGGATAAATTTAACTCCGAGTTCGAAATTTCACTTCAACAGAGAATAATTATGAATTAACTATTCACTTGAAAGTTTATCATGTTTGAAGGCATAAAATGTCTACCCAGTTGCATTCTATTACTTTCCTCCGAGTTGCAGTCTATTAATTTCCTATGACGGGCTTTAGTTTCAAATCTATCAGGGGTTAACAATCAAGAAACTATTTGGGTCCAAATTTAAATTATTCTAATGCACAAAATAGTTACCCATTCTCTTTTACCCCTTTTTTACATTTACCCATAATAAATTTAACTCCGAATTCGAAATTTCACTTCAACAGAGAATAATTATGAATTAACTATTCACTTGAAAGTTTAAAATGTTTGAAGGCATAAAATATCTACCCAGTTGCAGTCTATTACTTTCCTCCGAGTTGCTGTCTATTAATTTCCTATGACGGGCTTTAGTTTCAAATCTATCAGGGGTTAACAATCAAGAAACTATTTGGGTCTAAATTTAAATTATTCTAATGCACAAAATAGTTACCCATTCCCTTTTAGATTTTTTTACATTTAACCCAGAATAAATTTAACTCCGAATTCGAAATTTCACTTCAACAGAGAATAATTATGAATTAAATATTCGCTTGCAATTTTCATCAAATATCTACCCAGTTGCAGTCTATTACTTTCTTAAGACGATCTTCCGTTTCAAATCGACGTTTAATTGAAGGAAGTAGTTCGAAACCGATTCCCTCTTTAGTGCAAAATCAAATCATTCGAAGACAACAAACAAGTACCCAGTTTTAGTTTATTGCATTGTTATGACGCGCTTTAATTTACAATTAACTTTTATATGAAAAAGACGATACCCATTCCATTATAGGTTGTTTCAAAATTGCAAATTTAAATTCCATCAAGTCATCAAATAGCTACCCAGTTTCAGTTTATCTATTAGTTATGACTAGCTACTGCACATTTGTCTCACGATCAATTGCACTTCAAGTTTAAAATTCTACTTCATCAGAAGGTAATAACGAATAAAATAATTAAGTGCCAATTTTAGTTATATTAGGGCATCAAATAGCTACCCAGTTTCAGTTTATTACTTTTTCATGACTAGCTTAATTTTCAAATCGATTTTCACGTAAAACAGTAGAAACAGACTCCCTTTTGAGTTTTTTTTTATTTTACTTAGGAAAAATTTATTTCCGAATTCAAGAGTCCATTCCATCAAATACTAATATTTAATTAACCCTTTGGGTGCAAATTCAAATCACGCCATGGCACCAAATGGCTACCCAGTTTCAGTGTATTACATTTTTATGACGAGTTTCCATTTGAAATCGACTTTTACTTAAAAAAGACAAAATAAATTTCCTGCTAGGTTATTTCATATTTCCCCCAGGACAAATTTCACTCGAAACTCGAAATTCCTCTCCATCAGAGATTTTTAATTGATTTACTATTTGGGTGAAAAATAAAATTACTTTAAGCTATCAAAACGGATGAGCTTGAAAATTCCTCGGAATTTTCCAGAATACCATAAAGTATTTTACATCCATTGAAATAGCTTAAAATTATTTAAATTAATTAAAAATTACATGTAATATTTTAAAATATCGATAAATTGCATAAATCCTATAAAATCCTTCCATACCTTCCAAAATTCTAAGATATTCTCTAAAACCTAATTTAAATTTTTATAAATTCCTTTAAATGATTGAAATCGATGGATAACCTAATCGTTCATTAATTACAAGAAAAGTGACAAAAATAAAACTTTTATTTAGAAAAATTATTGTAGTGATTTTTTTATTAAAAAGTGAGAGATAATTCAACTCGATCGTGAAGCTTGAGCCTGATAAAAATAATGAACACAATAAGAGACTAAAACTAAAAGTACTGACATTTAAAAACTATTTTTTTTAAACAAATCCTTAGAAAAGACATTTTTATATAGAATTTTTTTAAACGAGTCCTAGAATTTATTAAATAATTATGAATGTTGATGAAATCATCATGAAATTCGCAATTAAAAAATTTTCTATTAAAAAAAAAATCTATAAAAAAAATTCCCGTACGCTGACTGATCTAAATCAAATTTGCTTGAAAAATTCATGCAATTTATTAAAAATTTATATATATATATATATATATATATATATATATATATATAAAATAATCATGAGGTTCCCTTTTGAAAAGATTATTATTAAAAAAAAAACAATTTTTCTATCAAAAAATTCTGGAATAATGCTTTTATTTATTAAATTTGTATCAAAAAAATCAGGAAATTAATTAAATAATTAAGAATATTACTGAAATTGGAATAAAATTTCCAACGAGAAGGTCTGATAATGAAAATGAAAACCATTTTATTTTCTACAAATGTTCAAACATTGCATTTGCTTATAATATTATGAAGAATAATCTTAGGAGAAGTTTTCCTAACATTTTTTGGTTTTGGTGACACAAAACGCTCTATTTCCTTACTTTTCAACTTTAAAGCTAAAATTCTAATGCATTATAAAAAAAAGATAAGAAATTCTGTTTCAAAGAATTTATTCTCAAAACTTTAAATATCTTAAAAATGTTAACAATTATAAAACTTTCTGAAATGTTTGAAATCTTGAAAATTCTAAAACTTTTTGAGATTTTGAAAATATTCTAAATATAAAGAAATTCAGAATATTTAAAAATTTCAAAAATTCTACAAAATTCGTCTCTTTTAGTTAAAAATTAATCTTCTTCATTGAAAATTGATGTTTTTGATTTAAATTCAACTATTTGGTAGGAGTGAATCCAATTTCTAGTAAATCCAAAAATTTTATTAGAAAGTTGTTTTGCAATGAAAGTTATTTTTGAATTAAAAATTTATCTACTTGGTTTAAAGTTGAACTAATTTGTAGAAAATTAAGTTTTCTGGTTAAAGATGCTTGATTTTAGTTTAAAACGTTTTGGTGGAAAACATAATTTTTTTCTTAAAAATTTGTTTTTTCGTTTGTTCAAAATTAATTTTTTTAACTAAAAATTAAAATATTTCATTTTTTGTAAAATTCTGTCTTTTTAAGTTACAAGTTCATATCTTTTATAAAAATTTTAATTTTTAGTTAAAAGTTAAAATTATCACTTGTACAGTTCATATTTTTGTTTAAAAACTTAACAATTATGTTGAAAAATATAACACTTTTTAAAAAAAAATTGTATTGAATAGTAATTTTGTTAACTGAACATTTAACTATTGTATTTTTCGTTAAAAATTAAATAATCATTTGGTTGCAAATTCATGTGTTATAATGTTATTGTTTAAAAGTTAATCTTTTTTGTTTAAATTAAATAAAAATATTTTTTGATTAAAATATAAAATATTACATTTATCGTTGCGAATTGATTTCTTACCGTTAAAAATTAATCTACTTTGCAGAAAATTTAATAATTTGGTTTCGAAATATTTTTCCCTGATGATTCATAGTATAAGATACAAATTTCTTCGGTTACAAATTTAACTATTTTATTCAGATTTCCTTTTTTTTTGTGGAAAAAATCAACTAATCAACTTTTCGTCGAACTTTTATCTTTTTTGGTTCAAAATTCATTTATAGGGTACAAAAAAAATATTTTAGTTGAAAGCTCAACTAGTTTGTTAAAATGTATTTATTTTGTTTGCAATTAATTTTGCATTAACTAATTATGATACAGAGGCTTCTCGTTCCTCCATAAAATTATTTGGCCAGTCATCGACAAAATTTCACATCACAAAATAATAATATAATTACGCTGATCAACAAAATAACGTGAATTAATATTTAATTTTAAGTCAATTTATTTTGTTAAATATCTAATAATTTATTAAAGAGTAATCCTTCCTAGTCAACAATTTTGTGGGACTTTAGTTTAGGAAAAATAGTTAACCATAATTTGATGTAATTCAGAATAATTCTATGCCACCCGGAGTAATTTTAGGTAATCCAGAGTAATTCTGCTAATAAGGTAATTGCAGTGACTTTTGATATCAATATTTGATTTATTCTATATCTATAATTAAAATAAAATGTAAGAATTTAGAGATAATTGCGGTACTGTTATAAAGATTCCTACTATAATAAGAGACGTTCGTATTTCTGTACGTATTATCATAAACTTGACAAAAGCAAGTTTTGTAAAAAATATCGTGAAAGTAAGTATTTTAAATAACATAAGTTATAAGAAATGTACGAAATTCTAATATTCTTAAATAAGAATGTGTATTGAAATGCGAGCCACTAGTAATATCTGCATGAGAATATTTTTGAGAATATGCTCGACGTTTATGTACTTTCGGAATTTAATTAGCATTTACAAGCATTTTGAATTGGAATTAAAAAATCTTACTTTTCTATCTTTATTAATTAGGATTACATTATTTAAATTTCCCGGGAAAATGTATCGCTTCAAAATGAAAAGGGCGCTAAATTTAAATAATAAAAGAAGTAAAAATAATGTTAAAGATATTATTCGCATTAAAAAGTGCCTCATTTAAGATTTCTACGATATTCCAATTAATAAATTTTTCAAGGTATAAAATCAACCATACACCTGAAAGATTAATATTATTAATTTAAAAAAACATTTGTTTCTCAATACATTTTAAACACTTTTTAGTTGAGTTTTCAAATAAAAAAAAAACTTTTGAGCCAGAGAAAGTAATTATTAAAATAAATATCAATTTTTAAAGAAATAGTTGAATTCTTTAACCAAAAGAATAATTTTTTACCAAAAATTACTCATTTTGAACAAAGTATATGAATTTTCATCTAAGAAATTCAGCGAAAATTAGAATAGCTGAAATGTTAAAAAAGAAATTTTCAACAAAAAAAATGGATTTTTTTTTATCTAAAAATAGAAGAATAAATTTTCATTAAAAACAATTAATTTTCAACGAAAAAGAAATAATTCTCAACAAAATAATTCAATTTTAAACCCTAAAGGTGAATTTTCTACGAAAGCAAGAAAAAGTTTCAATAAAATATATAAATTTTCAACTAAAAAATATAAATATACAAACTAAACCTGGAATAGTTTAATTTGCAGTTAGAAAAGTATATTATAAAAAAACGAGTTTTCAGCAAAATTATATAGTTTTCAACTAAAAATATAAACTTTCAAGCAAGCTTCGATGCAGCTAAAAAATTAATTTTCATCTATAAAGCAAAGACTTTCCAGCCAAATAAATTAATTTTTTATCACAGCGATGAATTTTTGATCAAATAGACCTATAGACCTAATACCTAATAGACCTAAGAAACGAATTCTTAACAAAAAATATAATTTAAAAATTTTGTACAAAACATTTTATATCGAAAAAGATAAATTTTCAGTTCAAGTGAATTTTCAACTAAAATGATAGATCTTCAACTAAAAAAAATAATTAATTTTTAACCCAATATATGAATTTTCAACTAGAAAGATAAATTTTCTACCAAAAATAAAATATATTTCAACAAAAATTAGAGTAATTAAATTTTCTGTAAAAAACTTAATTTTCAATCAAATTAAAGTAAATTTTAAAAGAAATATTATAATTTAAATCTAAGATTTAGCTTCTGTAAAAAGATTTAATTTTCAATAAAAAATAGAATTTAAATTTTTAGTTCAAAAAATTTAATCTAAATAATAAAAAACAAATTTTTAATCAGCAAGATGAATTTTATACCAAAATAGATGAATTTTTAAGATAGAAAATGAATTTCCAAGTAATTTCTTTATTTGAAATTTTTACTAACCACCAAGAAGGTTAAATATACTCCCACTAATTCGAATTTTCAATAAAATACAGGAATTTGAAATCAAATATAGATTTTTATCTAAGAAAGATTTTAGTTAAATTCTCAACACCAAAATATGGTGTTTAAAAAAAAGTGGATTTTAAATCAAGTAATTGAATTTTATGCGACACTAAATGAATTCTGAAGCTAAAAATACGAAATTTCAACAAAACACATTTAATTTTCAATAAAAAAGGATCATTTTTTCACACTAAAAAGTTAACTTTAAATGAAGTAGTTGAATGTTTAACCAAAAAAGATTTTAATACTTAATCAACATTATTTGAATTCAACCAAGAAGTAAAACATCTAACAAAACAGCTTAATTTTCTATAAAAAATATGGCATTTTACAAAAAAATAATATGAATTTTCAACCAAATGTTAAAATTTTCAGAGAAAATAGAATAAATTTTAAACAAAATACAAACAGTTGAATTTCAATCTCACTAAAGACGAATCTTTTTCACAGACAGTTCAATTTTCAACAACAAAAAAGGCCATTTTTAAATAAGAAGGATGACTCTTTGACAACAAAAAAATGAATTTTTAAGCAAAAGAGCAAATCTTCTATTTAAACTAATTTAATTTTTGACAAAAAACATTAATTTAAACAAAATAGTTGAATGTTTAAATCTCAAAGATGTGTTTTCCACCAAATTTTTCAATTTTCGAACAAAAAGAGGTTACACTCTAACTAAAATCTAAATATTTAAACTTTAAAGCTAAAAAACTGATTCTTTTCAAAGACAGTTAAATTTTCAATTAAAAAAGGAAACATTTTTTTATAAGTTTACTTTTAATGAAAAACATCATTTTTTAAACAAAATAGTATAAGTTTTAACACGTAAAAATTAATTTTCGACAATAAATGTAATTATTAAATAAGAAAGATGCTTTTTCTACCAAAAGAAAAGAATTTTCAATGCAAAATGACGATTTTTCTACGTAAAAGTATGACTTATTTTAATTTTCACGGCAAACAGATGAATTTTTTTCGAAATCAGTTTAGTTTTTAAGAAGAAAGTTTCTTTTTAAATAAAAAAGATGACTTTCTGACCCAAGGAAGATGAATTTGCAGTACAAAAGGACGAATTTTCTATTCATAATCATTAGATTTCTGAAGAAAAAGATAAATTAAAAAAAAAATTAATTTTTACATAAGAAATATAACTTTTTGTCCAAAAGAGATGAGTTTTCAATCCATAAAGACGAATTTTCTATTTAAAAAAGTTTAGTTTCTGATGAAACAGATCATTTTTTAATCAGAAAGATGACTTTGACCAAAGAACTTGAATTTTTTCCTTCAAAAGGATGAATTTTCTATTTAAAACATTTTAATTTCTGACGAAAAAAAATTAATTGTATCAAAAGGTTAATTTTTTTAATCGGAGATATGACTTTTTAACCAAAGAGTTTTAATTTTTTAATCCAAAAGAACACATTTCCTATTCAATGCAGTTCAAAAAATAAGAAAAATGGACTAATATAATTATTTAATACGAGCTAATAAACCGAAAGTTATAAATGCATACAATTGCATAACAAATGTCGACTTTGAAACCTGAAATTTTTGATCCGATAAAATCCAGAGTATTCAAATTCCCCTAAACCGGATTTTAAAAAGTTGTTTCCCCCTCCTTTAAAAGATATTAGTACAATTTTGCAATTTTTAACTCTCATTAAAAATGCTCTTATTCTCTGAAAAGTCCAAGAAACTCTAGTATGATTCTAGGTCTGGTGCATACAGACAGAAAACGTTTGGTCGGAGAACTAGAGGAAACTTTATTCCCTCGAGTCGACTCGGTTGAACTTGTAATAAGAGTATTCTGTGATTCGTGGTAAAAGCGAGCAGAATCTAGAATCTGGAATATAGAGGGATTTGAAAGGATGACCTGAAATTAGGATTTTAGATAAGTAAATTACAAATTCTAACCAACATAATTTTATTTTAATTAAGGCTTGAATTGATGCAAAGGGGGTTGAGAATTGATCACATTTTTTCAAGGCTAGCTACATTTTTGTGCGTTACACGTGTTTTGTAGGTTTTCGATTTGACGATGAAAATATTTGTTAATAAAAAATAAAAATTAAAAAAAACAGTAAATTTTCCAAGTTTTTTAACCTTTGCATTTAAAGTAAAATGAGATTCTATGGCCTATCATTTTCCTGACATTCTTGAGTATATTCAAAGAAGTTTATACAGTTCTGCATTTTTTTCAAGTTCTAAAATATTTTTAGTCTTTTTGAAACTTTTGCAATCCCAAAGTAAAAAAAATGATTGAAAATGCTTTTAATTTTGATTCGACTATTTCAGAAATCATTTAAAACTTTTTTTTGAAAGCTAAGTTTACAAAATAAAAACAATTTTAAATTTTCTCTTGAAACCTTTTAAATGTTTTAAACCTCCTCAAGATTTAAATTATGTTTTATTTGTTTCAAAACTTGTAAGCACCTCTTAAACTTACACGAATTAAAAAAATGTTTAATCTTGAAAAATAAACAATAAATTGCTTTTTAGTCTTGTAAATTTTTTTCGAAATCTTAGGAAATCATTTAAAATATATTAAGTTTTTTGGGGAATTCTCCTAAATTTAATTTTTCAAAATAGTTTTTTTTTATATCTAAAAAAATCTGTTTTAAACCTGCTCAAGATTTAAATTGTTTTTTATTTGTTTTAAAACTTCTAAGTACCGCTGAAACTTATACGAATTTAAAAAAAAGTTTCATCTTTCAAAATAAACAATAATTTGCTTTTCAGTCTTCTAAAATTTTTTTCGAAATCTTAGTAAATCATTTGAAATATATTAAATTATTTTCAGAATTCTCTTAAAATTAACTTTTCAAAATAGGTTTTTTCGATATCTAAAAAAATCTGAATTTTCTTTTGAATCTTTTAAAAAATTATAAATATCTCTTTAACATACAAAAACTTTATTCTTTTAATTTTTGTAATATTGCAAAATCTAAAATTTCTGTTTTAACACCATTTTTGGCTCTTTTTCGATCTTTTAGTAAATCATTTAAAATGTTTTTAAAATATTTTTAAATTTTCTCTCAAAACACATTTTTCAGCATAAAAAGTCATTGGAAATATTCCCAGGAATAAAAAACTCTATTATTTTCTTGAAACCTTTCAAAATTCTTAAAAAAACTTACTTTTACCGAGTTCAAAAATCTACCTTTAAAGAATAGCAATATTTACAATTAAAAAATTTTTTTAAAACCTTTTTAAAGCTTCTTAACATTCTGAATATCTTCGAACTTTTCCTCACGTTTTCAAAAATTCGATATAAGCATCCAAACCTTTTAAATATCTATTCAGACAATTTAATCTTCTTATACCTTCTAAATATATTTTAAACTTACATTTTTTTTTAAATCTTGCAATATTGTAAAACTGTAAACTTTGGCTGAGATTTTTCTACGTTCTTTTTTAAATATTATAAAATAAATTGAAATTTTTAAAAATCCTTTACAAAATTTCTGCTTGAATTCCTTTTTTACGAAAACACTAATTACTGGAATAATTCTTATGAATATTAAGAACTTCTTTTATTCTTTTAAAAAATTTTCTAATTCCTAAAAATGTAAAAAATTCTGTATCTTTTGAAGCATCTAAACCTTTTGAACTTATTCTAAAATAACTAAGATTTTTCCTGCTTTTAGAATGTAATATTCCGTTTTTTTTTTATTTTAGACGTAGCTCTTAAAATTCGTACGTCTTCACATTAAACTGCATTAACAACTTAGAAATAGAGAAAATACCATAAAAAATGGAAGAAAAAACAAAAAATGTTATTTTTATGATGAGTAAAAACAAAATCTTCAAAATTAAAGAAGCTATTAAATATTTATGCCAAAGTGGTCAAGTCATTCTAAGATTTATCCTATAAGAAACTATGTGAAGAACTGTGAAAGAAGAAAAATATTCTAAGGGGTAGTTCACAAAATTTTAAGCATAAGAAAATTTTGAATTATTTAAAGATGAAAATATGTAAGGTGGATAAGAAAGATCACATTAAAAATTTTTGACCCTTACAAGAGGGTGGTTTTTTGCTTTCAAGGGTACTATAAGAAATCGAATTAAGATAAAATTATTTTTAGTGACGCCTAAAAAAACTAATTAAAACTTTCAAACATTTAAAGTCAGGAAACTAGACAACCATAACTAATATACGTATTTGTGGTAGCTGAATCTGTATACTGGGTCTGTATGACCCCATCCGGTCAGGATCAAGGTTATTCAAAAGTCGAATTAGGGGTAAAAACGTTCAAGGGAAGAAAATCACTATTATTATACGTTTTTAAAGTCACTGAATCAAAATAGGGGTATGTTTGACTCCATCAGATCAAGATCATGGTCAATAATCTGCCTTAAAAAATACATGAATTGCACATTTTTATCGTGCATGGTTTAGTTTCGGGATATTACTCCGAGGGGCATTGGAGATCCAAGATATAATATAGCTATATTCACGCGCTACTGTCGCATCTCGGAGATAAGGGACTGATGAAGGTACTGCAGCATCACTGATAAACCTTACTTTAGTATCCGAGAAATACGCCTAAATTATGCAGAGATAATCTGAATCCACTGTTCAAAACGCTTTTCCACTTGATAAACAAAAGTTGACCTTGGAATGACCTTGATCTTTACCTGATGCAGTCAAAAGGATCCCGGATTAAGATTTCTTGACCACAAAAGTGTATAAATATCGTGGTTTTTCTCCGCTCAATTTTTTTTTCTAATTTAACCTTGGGATGACCTTGATCTTGACCTGATAGGGCCAAAAAACCCGGATTTTGATTCAGCAAATTCAAAAAAGGATAAGAATCGTGTTTTTCTCAGCTGAAACGTTTTTCCCAATTTGACTTTGGAATTACCTTAATCGAACTGGATAGGGTCAAATAGATCCTGGATTTAGATTAAGCGAAGCCAAAAAAGGAAAAAGAATCGTCGTTTTCACCGCTTACACGCTTTTCCCAATTTGACTTGAAAGATCTTTAAGCATGGCCTTAAGGTATCATACAGACCCTGGATTCAGATTCAGCGAGCCCAACAGGTTATAAAAATAGTTTTTTTCGCCATATAAGTTCATCTGCCCTAATTTGACCTTAGAATGACCTTGATATTGAACTGATTGGGTCAAACAAACCCTGGATCTAGATTTAGTGATCCAAAGAATGTGTAAGACTCGTGGGTTTCTCCACCTAAACGTTTTGTTTCAATTTGACATTGGAATGACCTTGATATAGACAGTGATCCCAAAACCATCTAAGAAGCATGGTTTTCTCCAGGTAAACATTTGCCTCCCAATTTGACTTTGAAATGACCTTGATACTGACTTTATGGTGCCAAACAAGTCCCGATTTGGATTTAGCGACCCTAAAAACCTTTCAGAAGCGCGATTTTCTCCACTTAGATGCTTTCCTCCAAGTTGACCTTGAAATGACCTTGAGTCTGTCTTATAAGGTCAAACAGACCCCCGATTTAGATTCAGCAACCTCAAAAACCTATATGAAGTGTGATTTTCTCCACTTGAACGTTTTCTCTAAATTTGACCTTGGAATGACCTTGATCCTGAGCTTGCAGGCTCAAAAAGACCCCTGATTTAGATTCAGCGAACCCAACAACGTATAAAAATCGTGGCTTTTCCACGATAAAGGTTTTTTTTCTTTAATTTGACCTTGGGATTACCATGATCATGATTTTATCGGATCATCGAGACCCCGAATTAGTATTTATCCTATGTAAGAGCCTCAAAAGTGATACGAAATAGTTTAATAATATTGTCAACAAATATTGCATAAAGCAATAGAGAAGGAAATGCGAAACTTTAAGCAGTTGCCAATTCGAGTCTCTAGTAGATGTTTCGGTGTTTGCTGAGTGGCAGAAGCAGCGTTTGTACTTCAAAGGTACATTTCAAGGACACATTGTGTATGTTTCTCTAGCATTTTCTTGGGCATGTGCCTGCAGTAAATGAGATTAGCTCATAGAGGGGAATGTATAGTTGCAAGGTAAGCCTTAACAAATTTTGTGACACTCTGGGGGCGGGGGGGCACGAGAGATCCCATTAATTTTTAACCAAATTATTGAATTTTTAAACCAAAACAGACGAATTTTTTTTCAAAAGGATGTTGAATTTTCAAACCAAGACGTTGAGTTTTCAACAAGAAAGTTCATGCTCAGTAGCATTGCTACTATAAAAAATGAATTTTAAATGCAAAATGTAGATAAATTTTCAGGCAGAAAAAAAGAATTTTCAACCAAAAATATAAATTTTTAACTAAAATGTAAGTTTTTACTTGAATAGTTAAATTTTCTACGAAATTGTTGAATTTTCATCCTAAAAAGACGATTTTTTTAGACAACAGTTGAAGTTCCAACCTAAGACGTTGAAAGAGAGATCAATTTTCAACAAAGACAGATGACTTCTGTGACCTAAAAAATGTATTTTTTAATCAAAATAATCATTTGATACCAAAGGAAGAAGTTTTAATAAAAAATATGAACTTTTCACAAAAAGTTAATTTTTAACTCAATAGTTTAATTTTATACCATATTGCTGAATTTTTGTTAGCCAGAAGGATAAAGTTTCTACAAAAAAGTAAAATTTTTAACTAAAATTATGAATCTTAAACAAAAAAATTGTTACAAAATAGCTTCACTTTAAACCAAGAAGGTAATTTAAAAAAATAATAATAATTCTTAACAAAACGTATATAGTTAATATTTCAATGAATAATTTTTTTTTAAATAAGAAATAATTAGATCTTACCAAAAAGAGATTAGTTTTTAACTAGAAAGTTGAATCCTTAGCCTAAATAGATTAATTTTCAATCAAGCACTTGCATTGTTAACCAAAAAGGATTAATTATTACTAAGAACATTATTTTTATATAAAAAAGATAGGTTATTTACTAAATATAATAATTTTTATCACGAAAGATCGTTTTTCAAATGAAATGACAAATTTTGAACAAAAAATAGAACAATTACATTTTCAGCGAAGTAAATTAATTTTCAACAACGTAAAACGATTTTTTAGCTTAAAATTTAAATTTTGAACCAATGAGTTAAATTTTTAACCAAGAAAGACGAATTTAAAACTTTTAAATTTTTTATTTAAAATAAAAAAAATAAATTTTCATCGAAGAATGAATTAAGATTTTTTTTTGTACTTTCTTAACTAAGTTGAAGTTTAGGCGAAAAATTAAGAAAACGCGACAGTTTCTTGAAAACGGGGCAAAAATAAGAATTCTCAAAAAAAGGAAAAAGAAATCATATTTAAGTTCTAAAAAATCAATAAAACAATTAAAAATAATAAAACTATTTAAACTATTAGAACTATTTAAACTACCCGTGCAGAAATTTCCCCATCTTTCCCTATTTAAAGTTGCGTTCCGATGGGGTCCCTAGCAGAATATCTAGTCTAGAAAAAACAGTTTGGGGCCCCTATCAGACTATCTAGTCTAGAACGGGGGAAAACAAAATATTACAAGAAGAAAAATTTCAAACTATTAAAATTATTAATTTAAAAATTATATTATTGATATTACTGTTAACAGTTCATATAATTTAAATTTACATAACTAGGTATAATGAAAAATATTTAATTAGAAAAAGAGAGTTTAACATTTTTGAGCTATAGTCTATGAGTATGGCTCGTTCACCGACTTTCAACTCGAAGGTTATTTTTTAAATACCTTTTTATGCCATATTAATAAAATATTTAACTTAATTAAATACTCATCAGGTAATAGAAGGGTTCTAGACGGGGCCGTACTAATCGTCGGGCGATAAAAGGGCACTCTCGTTAGGGCCTGCTCAGAATTTCTAGCTAGATTCTGGCGAAAACAGCGTTACAGAGCTAGTCCGGCCCTCTCCATTTTCCTGACCAGAATCTTATTAGAAATGAAAAATCTATCCACGGCCCTAGTGAACCCCGATTGTAATTGCTACATGGATACTGAAACTATTGAAAGTATTGAGACCATTCAAAAACTGAAAATATGTGAATGCTCCTAAATAAAACTTTATTCCTAATTATGCAGAGAATAAGTTGTTAGTTATGTGAAAATTTAATTAAACTCGTTAGACTATGTTTGAGAATAACCATTCCTAAGGATTCTAATTTTGGTGCTCATCCAACGACAAAAGCAAAATCAGACTTTCTGTAGGACTAAGAAAACTTTTTACTACAGATCTAAGTCTCAAAACTTATGCGCAATATTTATTGCATTTATATTTCGTTATGTATATAATTATACCATGGTATTATTTATAATTATATAAATATAAATTAATCACTATTAGAATAAATTTATTCTGGGTGCCATGCGCTCTTGATTTTTTGAAAGTTTCTTGTTTTGTATTCAGATTGTGGTTCATCTTGTAGGATTAGAGCTTGTTTTACAAATTGTTTAAAATATTGTTCAAAAAGCTGCAATTAAAAGTTGTGGATCTTTTATTTTTTAAATTAGTTCAGGTAAATGGATTTCCGAATCAGAAAAAAAATTAGTAGCCTTCAAAATTAAATACACTAGAATGGGGAATGAACAAAAAAAACTGGACAATGTTCAAATGAAAATTACTTAAAATTTTCGTTTCTTAAAAAACTAAAAGACATTTAAATGAGGAGTTTATAGTTTAAAGCCTTTAAGTTAAATAGTTACAAACTTGAAGTGCTAAGAATTGTTTTATTTTTACTTTCAGTAATTAGGGGTTGTGAAATGTAAAATCAGAAAATTATAATTTTAAGCAATTTTAAATTAGAAGTGACCAAATTTAATCTATTTTAAAATGTAATTCTATCAAACTATAACAATTTCATACAGTGGCATGTATTCGAGAATTAAGATTTGAAGTTGAAAAAACTTTAAATTGGAAAACTTTTTGATGAAAATTCATGAAACTTACAATCTTTAAGAATGCACATTTTTAAATTTAAATCCTAAAAGTCCAAACAAAAAAAATCACAAACTTCGTTTAAAACAGAATGATTTTTAAATTGGGATTTTTTGGGTTTTAAAAATAATTTGAAAAGTTTTATCGTTCCAATTTTATTTGAAAAATATTTTGTTGAAATGGTTCTAAAATTCGAACTATTAAATTAGGATTGATGAGATTTTCTATTTTTCTCCGCTTTTGGCATATTTAAACACGACGAAAAAATAAATCTAGGAAAAGCACATAATAGCCCGTTTCTTTAGATTAAGCTCAAGAAACATTAAATTATACATGCTTAACTTTTTTTTTAAAAGTGAATTTAACTTAATCCATAAATAATAATATTTTGTAAACATTTAAAAGAATCTAAATCAGACCTAATATTTTTTTAACTTTACTATTTTTGTTATTGTTCAAAAGCAAAAACACTAAATGTGAAAAATTCGCTATAATTTTTAAACCAATAAGAGTTGTTTTTAAATTCACAAAACAAAAAAAAATCAAAAGAATAGAACTGATAATTTTTTTTTTACTTTTTTCGAATATCAACTAAAAACGTCATATTGTTCTGCACAAAAAATTTGATTTATTTTTATACATTCTGATGTATTTTGTTTGATTCTATTTTTAATTTCATGACTTTCAATTTCAAACTCAACACGTAAAAACTGCAAATATTTAAATCATATGACCTCAAAACTAGAGTTTTGAAATTAAAATCTGTACCAAACAGAATAATCTGAAATTTTGAAATTAGACAAATTGAAAGTTTTCCTCGGGAAAAATGTCTGTTATGATATAATTTTTGCTAATGAGTTTCCCCTAAGGTCTCACAACTCGCAGGAGAGAAGTTTCGAAGAAAAAATCGAGTTTGAAAAATACGAAAGTTATCTAGGTTCCAATTTCCATCCACTTAAAATAGTTTCACAATTTTCAGAAAATTTTCGTAATATAATGTGTCCCAAACTCAAATTTATAAGTAATTATCTATTTCTCACCAAATAATTTATATCGAGAAATAAAAAAAAACAACAATGTTAGCGTAAAAGAATGAAAATGTTGGATTGCATGATTTTCTAAGCATTTCACTACCATGCTTAAAATACGGAGGGGGGGGGGGGGGGCATTAGAATTATGCCAAATTCGATAAATTTATTGCATTATTTTTAAGTTTATGTGTTTCCCTCAGTTATCTGGATTCAAATAATTAAGAGTATGCAGTGATTTTAGAGAAATCAAACAAATTCCGAATTGAAAGAATTATTCTCAATTCTCTTAATTATCTACATTATTTTTAAACTTATAACGTCTATTGATTTGTTTACTTTAATTAAATTCTTTAATATCCCTGGATTCGTAAAATTCTCTGAATTCTCTGAATTCGTAAAATTTATTTGAGTCCTTCAAAGTCTCTGAATTCCTTGAGCTCGCTGATAGTATTATATTTCATGCATTTTCAGAATTCCTTGAATTCTCTGAATTAAAAAAATTCTCTGAAATCATTGAATTTTTTGAATTCCTCGCATAATCGGAATTAGTTGAATTCTCTGAATTCCTTGCATTCTCGGAATTTATTAAATTTTCTGGATTCTTCGCATTTTTTAAATCCCGAGAATTCTTCAAACTTTCTGCATTCCAAAAATTCTGTCAATTCCAAGAATTGACTGCAATTTTTCAATTCCAGAAATCCTTTGAGTTCTGTGAATTTCTTAAATTTTTTGATTTCCTCGCATTCTCAGAATTAGTTGAATTATCTGAATTCCTTAAATTCTCACAATTTTCTGAATTCTCTAAATTCTGTAAATTCTCTAAATACTAAGCATTCGCTAAATTCCAAACATTCTCTGAATTCCAGGAATTCTCTGAATTTCAACAATTCTCTGAATTCTAAGTATTCTCTGAATTTTCACAATTCTTCGAATTCTCAAAATTTTCTAAATGCCATGAATTCTCTGAATTGCAAGAATTCTCTGAGCTGCAAGAATCCTCCGAATTCCAAGAATTCTCTAAATTCTGTAAATTCTCTCAATTCTAAGCATTCGCTAAATTCCAAGCATTCTCTGAGTTACAAACATTCTCTAAATTCCAAGAATTCTGTGAATTTTAACAATTCTAATTCTATTTCTAATTCTCATTCTCAGAGTTAGTTGAATTATCTGAATTCTTTCAATTTTCTGAATTCCCTGAATTCTATAAATTCTGTGAATTCTCTACATTCTAATCATTTGCTAAATTCCAAGCATTCTCTGAATTTCACGAATTCTCTGAATGTTGACAATTCTCTGAATTCTAAGCATTTTCTGAATTTTCAAAATTCTTTGAATTCTAAGCAGTTTCTAAATGCCATGAATTCTCTAAATTGCAAGAGTTCTCTGAATTGAAAGAATCCTCTGAATTCTAGGAATTCTCTGAATTCCAAGAATTCTTTGAAACTGCTAAATTCAAGAAATTCCTTGAGTTCTATAAATTAGATGAAATTTTCGGAATTCCTTAAATTTTCTAAATTATCTAAAATTTGTTAATTATCCAAACTCTTTGTGCTCTCCGAATGCATTATATTCCTTGAATTTTCTGGATGCCTTAAATTCGCTGAATTTCTTAAATTTGTAAAAACCTTGAATTCCTTTAATTCCTTGAATTATCTGAATGCCTCGAATTCTCTGTTTTAATTAAATTCCACGAATTATCTGCATTTTTGGAACTCTCCGAAGAACTTGAATCTTCCTAATTCCTTAGATTCTCTGAACTCCATGAATTCTCTCAATTTCTCGTATTCTCCGAATTCCTTCAATTCTCTTATTTCGTTAAATTCTCTTGAATAATTGAATTCTTTGAATTCTAAGAATTTTCTAAATTCCAAGAATTCCAAGAATTCTCTGAAACAGCTAAATTTAAGAAATTCCTTGAGTTCTATGAAATGGATGGTTAATAATCTAAACTCTTTGTGCTCCCTTATTGCATTATATTCCTTGAATTTTCTGGATGCCCTAATTTCGCTGAATTCCTTGAATTTTGCGAATGCCTTGAATTCCGTTAATTCCTTAAATTCTGTTTATTCTCTCAATTATCGGAATTCCTCTAATTCTCTGAAATCCTTGAATTCTCTATTTTTATTGAAATCCACAAATTATTTGAATTTTTTTAATTCTCCGAAGTCCTTAAATTTTCCTAATTCCTCAGAATCTCTGAATTCCATAAATTCTCTTATATTGTTAGATTCTATTAAATAATTGAATGCTCTGAATTCTTTGAAATCTCTAAATTTTTGAAAATCTCTGAATTCCTTGAAATTGACTAAATTCTCTAATTCTAATTCTCTGAATTCGTCGAATTCGTTTAATTCAGACCATTTACTTAGTTCTAACAATTTGAAAATAATAAATTTACACAAATTCAGCGAATTAAGAAGAATCTAAGAAATTTAAAAGAATTACAAAGAAAACATAGAATTTAAATAACTCAAAACGATTCAAATAACTCAAAAGAATTCTAAGGAATTAAATATAAATTCAAAGTAATTCAATTAAATTTAAAAATATTTCTAAACAATATACTAAACCAAACACTATTAATTATTAAAACCCGTGTGCTATGGGCCGTGGATGTATGGGTACTAAATCGAGGGGCCAACTCAAAAAACAGACTAAGAGTGTTTTTTAAAGTGATGGTTTCATTTTGTTGATAAAGTATCGTAAACAATAGATAAAGTTAGTAAAAATCAAATAAACAATTTTAGAATTGAAAAAAGTACCTTCTAAGAATCATTGGTACGTATCCAAAGTACCGATTGAATTTTGTCGAATCCGAAGCAGTGCTGCCACTCAAAGAGAACTTTGTACGTTTTTCGCAGCAAGACACTTCACCACACTTCACAACACATTTAAGCACTAATGGCGTCACTTCGCTGAGTTTCTCGCCATGCCGGGTTCGTGTCATTTTTGATAAAAATTTTGCCGAAGCACTCAAGACCAACTATCAATGAGGTCGTTTAACGAATGGCACTTATTGTAGAAATTGTTGCAACTCTTCAGATTTCTCTTACTACCTAATGAAGCATTTTTCGATAGCCTCTTCTTTTAATCCTAATGACTCTCATTTTCCCTCAATAGCTTTTAATTAAATCACTAATTTTACTCTCGAACTAGTTCGTCAATAAAAATCTTAAGTTACATGGAATCGCTTTTGTTCTAACAATAATAGGCAAGCAGTGTAGCAGTATTACATAGACTAAATTAAAAAATTACATACTTCATTAATTCAATCATAGCTTTATTTAAATATAGAAATCGATATATTATTTTTTTATATTCTCTATAGTCGTAGTTTTAGAATTTATTTTGAGCCACTTGCAAGAACAATGTGAAGAACAAAGCGTAGGAATGCAAACTTTTGAGATTTTATTGTTGTCTTCATTGTTTATTGTTTTCCTTTTATTGTTGAGGCTTTTTCCTTCTTTATAGCTCGTAGCACTTCCTCTTTCACATAGCGTTCACCTTTGGAATAATTTCACCTTTTAATTAGTTTTAAGTACTTGGTATAGCAATAAAAGGCTAACTGTCCGTGTTTATTATTCATTATTATTATTTTTTATTATTATTATCGTCCAAGTTGTGTGTTGATGACTCGGGAACTATGCCGCGACTTTAGTCGAGTATCATCCTGTTAAGGTTATTACATATTTCCATAATCTTGTTAACGGATTGTCGCAGCACTTCTGCCCCAGTTTTGTTGGTTGCATTGACACTTTCGATAACCGGGTATTATCTAGTGTACCATTTTGATGTATCTCCAAGGAGACTCTGACTTTCAAATATTCCTTATCCCCCCCCCCTTCCCTCATCCATCTTACTTTACGTAATTTTTAGTTTTTAGAAATATTTTGCTATTTATTGCTGGGAGAATTAGATAATTTGTCCCAGAACTTAATTGTCAACATTCCCTGGATTTTCCTTAAATAATTTTTTTTTTCTTTGATCATCATTATTTAAATTTCATCATTTAGACTAGCAATAATTTTCAAATTGAATCTTTTATAAACTGAATAAGAAAGTGTTTCTGTTATAAACTAAATTTTTTTCAATTTATTAATTTATTTTATACAAAAAATGTGTCTTTTACTATTTGAGATGGATTTTTAACAAAATACTCGTATTTTTAATAAAATAATGAAGTTTTTGTAATAATGGTTGAATTTTCAACATAAAAAAACAAATTTTCTAAAAAGTGGCATGGTTTATATTCCAATTAAAAGATATAATTTACACTAGATAGAAGGGGATTTTAAAACATAATAGAAGAATTTTAAACCAAAAGAAGGCTTTTCCGCTAAACGGTTACATTTTTAACAAAAGACATAAGCTTTAAATAAAAAAAATGTTAAACAATAGAGTTTAACTTTAACTCAAGTAGTTGAATTTTCAATTAAAATAGAATTTTCAACTGAAACATATCAATCTTAAAAAAATGTATTTCACATTTTTTGTTAAAAAATTCTTTTTAAACCACACAGTTTCAACAATGTATGAATGGACAATGCATAAATTTGAACAATGTATTTTAACTTTTACATAATTATGTGTAGTTTGAATTAAAAAAGATACATTTTCAACAAAATAGTTAAACTCTCAACAAAACAGATTAATTTTCAACTAAAAATATAAATCTTGATCTTAAAAGATAATTACTTAACAAACTGATTTAACCAACTTTTTCAAAAAAAATGCTTGAATACTCCAGCATAGAAGAAGAATTTTTAGCTAAAAATGGCATTTTTATTTTTAAAAAAGTTAAAATTCTGCTAAAACAGATGAGTTTTTAGCAAATAAATGGCGTTTTTATTTTAAGAAAAGTTAAACTTTTGCTAAAACAAATGAATTTTTTAACAAAACATATGAACTTTAAAGAAATATTTGAATTTTCTTTTAAAAAAGATTTTAGTTGACTTTTCACGACCAAGATATACATTTTTAAACAAGAAATAAGTTTCTACTAAAAAAATTAAATTTTCATTCCAAAAAGACGAATTTTTAACCAAAAAGGATTACTTTTTTACAAAATTGTTGAATTTTCAAAAAAATAATTGCAATTTTATCTAACAACGAAGAAATTTCTGTGAAAACAGACTTATTTTTATATAAAAAAAATGTCAAATAAACAGTGAAATTTTTAATAA
This sequence comes from Druon quercuslanigerum, assembly GCA_010014905.2. Classification (NCBI taxonomy): domain Eukaryota; kingdom Metazoa; phylum Arthropoda; class Insecta; order Hymenoptera; family Cynipidae; genus Druon; species Druon quercuslanigerum. Next base: position 37,064 of record JAAAKG020193315.1, read on the forward strand.
AAAAATATTATTGTTTACTTTTTAAGATGAAAATATAATTTTTTGATAAATAATAAGTTTCTGTGGAAAAAAATAAATTAAGGATCTAAAAATACGAATTCTTTCAACCAAAAAGAATAAATTTTTAATAAAACAGTTCAATTATAAATTAAAGTTAGAATAGTTTTAGTTTTGAATAGTTTTTAGTTTTTAAATAGTTTTAGTTAATATAGTTTTTATTTTTAAAATTATAGTTAAAATAGTTAAAATAAAGTTACAATAAAAGTTCAAATAAAGTTCAATTGTTCTCTACCAAATAGTTAAATTTCCATTTCTTTATTTATTTTTACTAAAACAGACGAATTTTTCATTGAAAAAAACGTCCATTTTTTCAAGTCACAATTTTATCAAGAAATGATTTCAGTTCTCTTTGCAAAATCTGAAAATTAAATTCAAATAAAAAGTCGAATTTCAACGACATAGTTTCATTTTTAACAAAACAGAAGAATTTGTTTTAAAAAGTATGAATTTTCAAAAAAATGTTGAATTTTCAACCAAACAATTGCATTTTTATTCAAGAAAATATAAAAATTCTGCTAAAACAGATGAATTTGAAAATAAAAACGAAAAATTATTTTTAAAAAATGAATTTTTATCGGAAAAGATTCCAATTGACTTTTCAACCCAAAAAAAAAGAATTTAAAAAAAAAGTCCACTGAAAAACATAAACTTTCAAATCAAAAAAACAAATTTTCAGAAAAAGTACTTTTCACCGAAAAACGATTTCAGTTGATTTATCAGCAGTAAAATATAAATTTTAAAGAAAAGTTTAATGTTCTACGAAAAGGGTTGAATTTTTAACCCAAAAAGATAAATTTTTTACAAAACAATGGAATTTGAAACCAAAGCGCACATCTATTTAAGATGTTTTTCGTAACAAAGCATAACAAAGTGTATCCCTCCATTAGAATCTAAAATATGCGTGAAAATGTTAATTAATAATTAGAACATAATATTTTGCAAAATGTTTAATTTTTATCGAAATCTCAGGTATCTATGGGCGTTAAGTCAGAACTTATGTCTATGGAAAAATAAAAGTAAAAATTTATTTAAAAATAAGAAATAATTATCTGCAATGATTTTCTCATGTGTGTTTGAAAATTTATTTTTAAATAAAATATAAATGTTAACTATTGCCAAGAATCAAGGGAATAGCAGTTGTTTGAATATTTACTTATATAGGGTTTTTGTACACTCGTTGAAAATTAGGAATAATTCGAAAATAATAAGCAATAATAAATTACATAAGAAAGAAAATCGATTTGATTTTTTTTATTTATTTATTATTTATTTTATTTATTTTTTATATAGGAAGTTTATGATTTTTAATATCGTATTTTTTTGTCTTTATAACTTTGTGTTGTGATCTGCTGTTTTGTATACGACAACATTTGTATCGGAAGTTATGAATAAGAAATGAGCAAATCCAACCTTAGCAGAACACTCATATTACCCTACAGCTAATCAAATCCAAATATTTTCGGAAGGAGAATCGTTTTATTCAAACCCATATTTACTTTTTCTTTTTAAGTTACACATTTCACCCTGCGGATTGTATGAACAGTTTTTTGCAGACTTTATTGGAAAGGGATCTTCATGGCAGGCGAAAAGTTGAAAGAGTTGAATATTTTCAGGATCCTGGGAAATTTTAGAGTGAAATTGGAAACTGAAATTCAGATTCATATTTCAATAATAAAATGTAATTTTTTCGAAAGAATAAAATTCCAAATGAAAAATATACCGAAAATATAATTTATGAACTTTAAAGTAAAATGGAATTCCATATATCAAATTTGCTGATGTTGTAAATTAATAAAGATAAATAAAACTACCGAAAATTTTTATCAACAAAATTAAAGTGTTTAAAAGTTTAGACATTTAAAAATACCAAAATTGTTATTGGTTGCTGAAATGGTGCTATTACTGCAATTTCAAAATTTCAATTTTTGAAATACAATAATTGAGTATTTCTGCAATTAATAAATTGTTGAAAATAGTAAATTCCTGAAATATTTATATAGATATAAAACAAAATATTGGTCAAGCAGATGCAACATATTTTGTTTTCATTTTTGAGAAATTTTATAATCTAGAATATGAAAAAATATAGAAATAAATAAAGAACAAAACAAAAATTCCCTGAAGAATTAAAATTCTAAAAAATTTTGAATTCGCTAGATTAAAAAACTCGAATTTTAAAATAATAAAATATAGTAAATAGTTGTATTTTCTATAAAATTTTAAATTACCGAATTTAGAAGTCCCGAAAGTTGTAAATCGCATTTTAAAATTATTTATTTTATATCGGATATTTATTCTAAAATATACTATTAAGTCTAATTTTTCTGAAAATTAAAAAATTCTACGATTTATTATCTTCGGGATTTTAAAAATTCTTAGATTTATTAATTTAGGGAGTTTTGAAAAAAAAAATCGCAGCCTTATTTCCTTTAGGAAAATATCACTTTACGTGATTATTTTTTCATTCTCTATTATATATCATTTAGGATTTTTTTTTGAAAAAATTATGTTGTGACTTTTCAATGAGAATAATACAAATTTTCATAATTTAAATATAGTGAAATTAATTAACAAGGTGTCTATTAAAAAATTATGAAATTTCCAAATAATTCGAACTAATTAAAATAGTTGTGGCTTTGCTTCCGAAATAAGTACAAAAAAAAACATTTGGTCGGATTTTTAACTCAAATATTTTAAATCCTTGCCCATTTTTTTTTAATTTTTAAGTTTTCATAATGATTTCAAAAAGACATGAACAACCCTAATCAAATTTTTTCTATACTTTTTGATACCAAACCAAATCTTTGGATTTATTTGAGTATTTAAAGTAAATAAAATAAAAGATTCAGTTAAATAATTAACAGTTAATAACGAAATTGCATTGTTGAACATATTCGTCAATATTTTTATTTTTATCTATATGCAAATTTAATTAATGTTTTTAAAGTACCCAGATATTTTTATTAAATTTATAAAGATTCTTTACTTTTTAAAATATAATTCATTTTGTATTCTTCTTATATCGTAATTTTCTTACCAAACAATTTAAATTAATTAAAATAGTTGTGGTTTTCTTCCGAAATAAATACAAAAAAACATTTAGTCGGATTTTGAACTCAAAAATTTTTAATCCTCGCCCAATTTTTTTTAATTTGTAAGTTTTCATAATGATTTTAAAAATACATAAACAGCCCTAATAAAACTTTTTTTGATACTTTCGGATAACAAACCAAAACTTTTTTGGCCCTTCTCAAACAATTTCAGTATTTTCACTGCACACAAATGTATTTCTGGAAAAAAATAATAAATTTTAATGAATGATTTATTGAAAATTTAGAAACACAAACTTTAAATTTGTTTTACAGGAATTCAAATATAAAGCATTACATTTCAATGTATTTTATAGGTTTATTTAATTACAAGTTTGGCAGAAAATAATCGTTCCCCCAGAATATGAAAACTGGTTTCGATTCATTTGAGTATTTGAAGTAAATAAAATAAAAGATTCAGTTGGGTATTAAAAAGTAAATAACGAAAATAAATTCTTGACCATATTCGTTAATATTTTTATTTTTATTTATATGCAAATTTAATTAATGTTTTTAAAGTACCCGGACTTTTTTGTGAAATATAAAAAGATTCTTTACTTTTAAAAGCCTTAATAAAACTAGTATATTAATAAGTTCGATCTAATATCTAATTTTGCAGATTTAGTTTAAGATTTTTTTAAATATAATAATTTTGTAATTTTCTTATATCGCCTTATCATCACAAAAGAAGAAAACCACCATACAAAAAAAGAAACAAAACCCGTAAAAAACCTAACTTAAATATATTTTTATGTTTTTCTTTCCCTATCAGCCTTATTTACTTTTATTCCTTTCCCTCTTCAACTTTTTTTTTTTTGCTTTCACATCACAGAAAACGTAAAATCCCGCATTTCACGAATACGAAATCCAGAAAAGTATTCTTAGTTTCTGGCGAGAATGAAGATGTCATGTCCGCGATTTAAATTTTCTCCAATGTTTCACTTCAACACCTGTCAGTTGAAATATGAAAAGTCAGGCTGAAGCGAGAGTGGTGAAACTTAAAAGCTGTCAGGGCATTTGATGCATATTGGCCGTCGTGAACATTTACTCTCTTTGTTTTTTTTTTTTTTGATTTAGTGAAAATTTACGATTTTAATAAAAAACTAAAATGGATAATAGCGGAAGGTTGAGATACGGGTTTCTAAGTTGTAGGAGATTAAATTGCCATTCCCACTGGAGCCTTCGCGCCCTCGGGAGTTTTCCCCTTTATTTGTCCTCCCGAAATCCTCAGAACGACCCGACTTTCACAGAATTTTACTGAAAGAAGTAGGGTACATAAGCGATTATTCTGAATTTTTTCACCACAGGATAGATACTCGTGCTATTAGCATTCTAAGATTTCCCCTTTTCCTTATCAAATGACACTCGAAATTACCATAAAAGGGCGACACTTTTTTAGCACCACTAGGGAAATTAAATAATGACGAGGCTTTAAAACTTAAATCTTAGTGACTATAAAGGACCTTAATCTTAGAAATTTTTTTCAATTAAAATTAAAATATCTCAAATTTTGAAAAAGTTAATAAGTAGATAAAACTTCACAGTAGGTAATGAGTATTTTCTCATCACAGGAGATGTATTCAATTTTTTGTGGAAAAAGTGGATTTTCCGTTAAGCTACTAGAGAGATCGGAAAAAGAACATATTTCTGTGAAAAAAATTTTTTTTAAAGCAGAAATTCTTAACGTTTTTACAGGCTAGATGGAGCTATGAATAAAACATTTTTAAATTGAAATTTTTTCTGAGAAAATATCAAGATCGGTTTTGGAAATTTTTCAGAAATACACGCATTATTTTTAGAAATACAAGCATTTTTTCCAAATGTTACAACTCAGATTTGTCCAAGAATCTGCATTATCATCGAAGAATAAAAGAAATTCTGAATGTTTTTACAGGCTAGATGGAACTATGAATAAAACCTTTTTAAATTGAAATTTTTTCTGAAAAAATAGCTTCTCCTTCGCTCCGATGTTTCATTTTCCGGCGGAACGAAGGAGAAGATCTTTTTTCAGAAAATAAATTTAGTTTTACAATTTTTTAATTTATAGCTCCATCTAGCCTGAAAAGCGGTTAAGAATTTGTGTTATTCTTTTATGATAATACAGATTCCCTGAGGAATGGTATTAATGTACTATGATAATTTTTTGAAAAATTCTAATAAAATTACTCTTTGCAAACAAATGATAAGATATTAATGCTAATTATATCACAAAATGATACTTATTATCCAGCATCTATTACCTTATCCTAACCTTGTGTACACAAGAAAATAATTTTGTTTGATTGATTCCAATAATTAAATAATTACTAATTCAATAAGTTACTAACTTTTTTCAAATAGTGACGTGGATTTTTAAAAATAAATTTAAAGTGTTAATCATATAAAATTTCGTTTTTCGACTTAAAATTATAGCGTTATGAAAAATAAAATTCTCTCTAATCTAGATTTTTAGTCGAAACCAAACCATTTTTTTAGTAAATCAATCAGTTAAATAATGGCTAAATGAATTGGTAAATGCAATTTTGATTTTTTTAATTATAATGAGGGTGTCAAATATAATTGTTAATAATAAATATAATTATAAATAGTAAGGGAGTGGTAAATACTGGATACCAGTAAACAAGGTATTAAGCCTGTTTTTTTAAGATAGAAATGATCTCAATGCAATTTGATAATTGCTGCAAAAAGTAAAATCAAATTACTTCTGCAACCCAAGCTACCATGTTCATACGCTTTTGAGGTCGCTGGATCTGAATCAGGGATCAGTTTGACGCCACCAGATCAGGATCAAGATCAATTGAAGGTCAAAATGAAGAAAACCATTCATTCGGAGAAAACATCTACTCCCAAACATGTTAATGGTCGCTGAAACCGAATTCGGGGTCAGTTGACCCCTCCATGTCAAGGTCAAGATCAAGTGAAGGTTAAAATAAATAAAATTAAAGTTGAAATAATTTTGGATGGGACCTCCATTCTCAGATGTTTTTGAAGTCGATGAATCCGTATCCGGGGTCAGATTGTCCCCAACGTATCAAGACGAAGGTCATCCCAAGGTCAAAATTGAGAAAACCATGCTATTGGAGAAAATATCTACTCTGAGACATATTGATGAAACCCATCAGTTCGGCTCCATAATTTTCTCAATTTTCGTTGTTGTATGACCTTCATCGCGACCTGAAGGGTAAAAATGACACTGGATTCAGATTAAGTGACCAAAAAACGCCATAAATTAGTGTTTTACGTTAATTCAATGTTTTTTTCTCGTTTTGACATTCACTTGACCTTGATTCTGACTTGATGGGGTCAGCCTAGCTCCATATTCGGATTAAGCGACCCCAAAAATTTAATAGAGCAGAGGTTACGTACAAATAAATGCTTTTCTCCGATCCAATGGTTTTCATTTCAACCTTCAATTGATATTGATCTTGAACTGATAGGGTCAAATTGACCCCAGATTCGGATTCAGCGACCTCAAAAAGAGTATAGTTATAGTGGTTTAGTTTTGATTGCAGAATTTTTTTGATGCTGTGTTTTTAAATAAAAAAAAATTCTTTTTCTAATTAAATAATTTAAATAATGACTAATTGAGTCTGGGACTATTTTGTATGTAACGAAGACTTTTCAGAATATAAATTTTAGTTATTTATTGCCTCCAAATTATCAAATTAATGCAGTTTAATTATTTTCGCAATAAATGTAATCAAATAATTTTTTGAAAAAAATTTCAAGACATTAATTTTGATTTTGCTTTGTTACTAATCACTATCCAAGACCTTGATCTTGTATAAAAATTTGTTTGTAAAAATAAAATAAAACACCTCAATTATTGAGAGATTGCTACATACAAGATAACAGCACACACTGCATAATGCTTATTTTCTCATTATAGAAATAATATTATTACACTATGATAATTTTTGCAAGAAGTATGATCAAATTATTTATGTAAAAAAATAATAAGTCACGAATATCAATTTGTGCAAAAATACAATAAGTATTTTTGCATACATTTTTTGTCCCTGATTTTTTAGTCCAATAAAATAATAACATTTTTGACTGATTTAGGTAATTAAATAATGGCTAGTTGAATCAGTTACTATCTTTTTTCTCCTAAATTAGACACAAATTATAAAATCGTTCATTTTTGTTAGACACATTTTTAGAGCTAAAAATAGACCCTTGTCTGTTTTTCCACTTAATCATATGTATTAAGGAACAAACACATAGCAGCTGTTTTCCCCTAATTTTATTACTACTGATATACCATGAATATTCCTATATCTCCTCAAGTGTGTAAAATATACAAAACCTTCAAAAACAATTAATAATTTTTTTATATATTCAGATAAAATTCAATTTATTATTAAAAAAAATAAATTTTTTAAGAAAAATATTGCATTAAAAACAGATAAGTGTAATTAGCAAAAAGTGGACCATTATAGACAATAATATTTTCAAAAACAAAAAAATTTGTAGACTATTTGAAATATATTTTGTTAATTTAGGGTAACACAAGGAGTATGAAAATGTAAAATGTATCTAACAAGAAATTTATTTGTGATAGAAACAAATTGTTCATATTTTATGTGCACAGAAAAAAAATAATGGGAAAAATTACTATTTTCGCTATTTGTTGAATTCCGAATTCGTGTTCTTAAAACATCATCTCATTTTATATTAATATTATTTTATACAAAGCATTACTGGACATTCGATAATAAATATTTTATAAAAATGTTGATAATTAATAACTATTGACAATTAGATTTTCAACTGTCAAAAAATATATATAAATAAAAAAATAAACTATTTTAGCCTGCATAATGTATATTTTAAATAATTATATTTGAATTTTATTTAAATATAAAAATTAAAAATGAACAGGCAACAAAATTTCAAACAGAGTTTGTCGTGATTTTGAAAGTCTTCCACTTTCAAATATTGACTATTATTTAACAATTTTTCATTTTAAATTATTAGTTTAGAACAGGTGAGCGTATTTTTTATTTATATTTTCTGAACAAAGTCTTCTATAATTTAAAAAATTTTATGCAATTCTATCTCGACATACGTATATACAATTTTATTTCAGACTTATCAAAATACAGTGGCAATTATTCTTTAAACAGTCTCTTAAATATTTTATCTGATTAAAATTGAAAGGAAATCTTTCTTTGGTTTATAGAATATTTTAATCAACATTAAAAAATTAAAGTCTAGCAGTAAAAAGGCAGGCACCTCATTTTTGTTAGATTCTTTATCGCTAAATTTTTATTCTACACATATATTTGCAATTAAATATTTAAAAACATTTTTCGAACAATTCGTCATTCTAATAAATTATGTTACTTGCGTGACGATCCGAGATTGACTGACCTGATGCTTTCCCTGTTTGATAGATTACCCCCATGATCTAGGGGAGTCCCCTCAATTATCTTTAAAAAAATGTATATCAGAATCGGCTTTGTCTACAAAAATGACAAAGGAATTTCTTTCTTCAAATTTCAGAGTATACTTATCTGCTCATTCCGGCCCAGGAGGAATCTAAAAAAGGTTTTCGAATAGAAAAATATTTTTTTAAGGCAACCAAATTTTTTTTGGATGTGACATTACAAAAATATTATCTAAGACGAACAAGGGTCAGAAAAATAAAACGACTGAATAAAAAAATCGAAAAAAGTGCGGAATACTTATAAAAATAATACAAATTGTTTTATATTTAATACACTTTTCCAGAGTATTTACATTTACTGATACCAAGATTTAATATTTAATATTCCTAGATTTTTGTTATGCTGAAAAATTTCTCGCTTCCACTTGCTTTTTATTTTACTTCTCTACAAGATCGAAAGAAGACTCCAAAGGGTAGCAGGGGGGTAATTTGTGATTTGACATATTTTATCAAATATTTCATCCCTCAAGACGTGGGGTGAAATAAATGAAGAGGATTAGAACAACTTCGTCGGGCAAAGACAATTAATTAGCTCTCGACTTGTTAGAAGGGTCTTTGATATCAGAAAACAAAATTAATTTATCTTTTTCTTTCAGGATAACAATAAATAATTAATTTATCCCTGGTAAGAAAAATAGTAACCTATTAATAATTGACTTTCCGAAAGCTTCTGTTTCAACCCGTTTTTGTGAATGCCTTCCGGCTAGTTTAGGTCAAGAAAAAGAATTTACTACTAGTTCTTAAGAAAAAAATTTTTTTCATTTTTGAAAATTAAAAATCTTACTTTTTTCAAACAAAGAAAAATAAGAATGACAGATGATAATTCAAAAATTTTCAGCTTCCTGTAATCTATTAAAATGTAGCCTAGCCAGATTTGTATCTTGTTCGTTTTAAAACAAAATTTCAAAACAATATCAAAAAAATATCAAAGTGACTAACACAGTATTTAGTTTGATAAACTTTAAGATTTTTTTTTTCAAACGTTTTTTATTTTTTTTTAGAATCACTATTCAGACTTTGTCCTCGTTTATGAAATCGATAAAACGTTACCCTCTCCAGATATTTATCTTGGGAAGTTGAACGAAACATAAGCAGATTGTATAATTATTTTCCCATATTTTTTTCTTAATGTGTTCAAACAAACAAGATAAATATCTAGTAAGGTGATAATTGTATAGATTTTAAGGAAAAGGGCCATATTTATTATTGAATCTCTACTACAAAAAAACTTACAAGAAAATAAAATCTTAAAGTCCGTCAAACTGAATGCTATTTTAGTCGTTTTGATAGATTTTAAAATTTGTTTGAAATTTTTTTGTTAAAACACAGAAGATAAACGTCTGAAAACTGTACAATTTAATAAATTGCAGAAAGATAACCAAATTTAAACCATGAACTGCTATTCATATTTTGCTTAATTTTTAACAAAAATGAGATTTTGAATTAATAAACATTTTGTTTTTTAATTTTAAAGATAAAAATCAACTTTTCTTTACTTTAAAACTCAGAAACATTATTAATCTCATGGATTCTATGCATAGTAAAATTTTTGACGAAATTTATGGAATTAAACAATATAAAAATCTGAAAAGGTACAATTTAATGTACTTTAGAAAGATAAACAGTTTTGAACTACAAAATTCTCATTATATTTTGCATCGTTTTCGAGAAAAATGAGATTTTTAATATTCAAAAATGCAAAAATCTTTTTTCTTAAAAAACCTTATACGATTTTTTTTCTTTTTTAATTTAAAATAACAGGGGGCATACCTGAAACATGTACAATAGAAAAAATACATTAATAATAAATTGCTAAATAAATCTTTCAATATTAGGTTTCAGTATTAGAAAGTTAAAAATACATGCATTAAATAATTTCTAATTAAATCAATTTCACTATTAACAATTTGGATCCGGTAAAATAAAAAATAATTATTTCTGAATAAAAACATGAGTTTGACCGCAAAATTTATGGGTATATTAAAACAATAAGTAGATTAAAAGTACTGTTCCTTATGTTTGAATCCGTGGTCAAAATTTCAATATTTTGATTTAAAAATTAAATATGGCGGTTTTTGCATACAAAAATAGTGAAAAATGTTTTATTTTTTATTTATATAATTTTTTTCAGACATAAAACGTATTAATATCTTAAAACTTTTTGAACTATCGGTCCAAAAAATTCTTAAACTTTAACAGAAATTTTTATATATGTGCTTTTTCTTCAAAAATGGCGGACAAAATGCAAAAATATCCCAAAAACTGTTTTTTCCATCATCTTTTTTTTTCTCAAAAACTTAAAGTTTAAAAAAAAGTTCCATAGACTAAAAATGTCTTGAAATGAACCATATAACACTATGAATTTTTTTTCCGATTTTTTAGAAAAAAATTTTGATTGTTCAAAAATCAAAAATTTGCAAAAAAAAATTTTCAAAGAATATGAGAAATTTTAAAAATATTCTTAGACTAATTCTAAAACATTTTTATTCTTCGAAAATTTGTACCATAGCCTATAGTTTTTCTAATATAATTCCAAGAATAAAAATGTCTTAGAATTAGTCAAAAAATATTGTTGAATTTTTACAGATTTTTTGAAAAATTTGTTTGCAAATTTCAAATTTTTGAGATTTTGAAAAATCAAAAATTTTTTCTAAAAAATATGAAAAAATTTCATAGTGTTCTATGCTTAATTTCAAAATATTTTTTAATCTATGGAACTTTTTCTTAAACTTTGAAATTTTGAGAAAAATAACGATGATGGAAAAAACAGTTTTTGGGACATTTTCGAATTTTGTCCGCCATTTTGGAAGAAAAAGCACAGATATAAAAATTTTCTGTTAAAGTTTAAGAATTTTCTGCACCGATGGTTGAAAAAATTTCAAGATATTAAAGCGTTTTAAGTCAGAAAAAAAATTATAAAAATAAAAAATCATATATTTTTCACTAGTTTTGTGTGCAAAAACCGCCATATTTAATTTTGAGGTCAATATGTTCCAATTTTGACCACAGATTTGAATTTAGCTCACCCAAAAACGTTAGAAACAGTACTTTTGTTCAATTTATTGTTTTGTTATACCCATAAATTTTGCGGTCAAACTCATATTATAAAATTGATAGCTTTGGTCGTTCATGGGCTAAGGGACGTCAGAAAAATCACGAAAACTCAAATTTCTGAAACTGTTAAATTCATGACAAAGAAAAAATTTGAAAATAGAAAATTCTGAAAAAAAATAAAATTGCCCAAATACAACAATCACGAATTAGGTAATTTCCGAACAGTTTGTAATATTATTAAATTTGAAAATTACCAAGCAATAAAATTCCCGGCAGAAAATTGCCGAATTATAAAACATCTAAACAATTATAAAAACTGATTCCTTTTAAAAATAAATATTAGGTATTTATTAAACATGTAAAAATAAGTTTATTAAAATAATTATTTAAAAAACTAATGCGCAAAGTTATTTTTTAAATTATTGTTTTAATTTAAAGTTAATATAATTAAAAAAATATATTTCTGGCTGCAAAATGTAGGGAATTTTTCCATTCGGGATTCTTATATATATGCAATTTTATAATTTCAGGAATTTCCTATTTCGAATATTTTCAGTTTTGAGTATTTTTAAATGTCGTATGCTTTATTTTTAGAAATTTTCCAGTTTTCGAAATTCTAAGTATTTAAAATAGCCAAATTTTAAATCAGAAGCTTTCAAGATAAAGAAATTTCAGATTGAAGTAAGTAAAAATGGAAATTTTATTTGAAGAACTTGAAATTGTATCATTTATACTTAAAAGCGTACAAAAGTAAATAATTTTTTGTTTGAAGCTATTGAAATTTAACATTTTAAAAAGAAAAACTAAATTAAATATTTCATAGTTTATAAAATATTGGAATTTAGAATTATTTTACATAGAAAATTCTAATTAAACATTCAAATCGATTAAACAAAAACTTTTTGAATCAAGAAAAATAATTCAACCTCTATTTTCACAGCTCTAAATTTAAAACAATTTAATTATAAAATTAAAAAATTAAACTATTTTTTTAAAAGGTTTTAAATGAAGCAAATTTTAAATGGGAAACAGTTAAAATAAAAAAATGTGAGTATCAGATAGTTTAATTTCGATTTGGTTTGATTTCTGGAAGTATAGAATTATAATTTCAAGTAATTAAAATTAAAATCTAAATTTATTTATTTTAAAATTGACCATTAGGGCTTTCAAGATGAATTTTTTTGAGTTTGAAGTTTGAAGTGAAATTTTTTTGGCCTTTTTATTAATTGCGAAATTGTAAAGCTTCAAAAATTAATAAATTTTAAACCACATATTTTCATATCTACTATTTTTGCATAGAAGCTTTAGTTTTAAGGTCTTAAAAATTAATTCATTCTAATTTCCTTTTAAACTTTAATTATAGGAAATTCCACCCTTTTTTAAAAATAATATTATTTACGCTTTTCCAAATTCAATATTTCTAGTCGAAAATCCAAAATTTATTATTTGAAAATTAACGATGAATCATTTTCATTCCCGAAAATCAACTTTAAGTTGTTGCGAATGAAAAAACAATTTTACAAATTGTAAGATTATTA